>JAODAL010032465.1:0-46896 GCA_025379985.1 Phyllomedusa bahiana
AAAAATTTTTTTTTTGTTTACTTTTAAACATTTTTTTTATACGAGTATTCCCCTTAGGGTTTGTTCACACGACGTATTTGATCCTTTTTACGGATCCGTTTTTGAGAAGTGAAAAGCGCATCCGTAAAGTGCATCCGAAAAACGCAACAGTTGATACTTTATTTGGATCCGTATGCTTTTGGAGTTGCGTTTTACGGATCCATCTCCCTGCAGCACCTCACCGCCCAGCCATCCATCCCCCTGCAGCACCTCACCTCCCAGCCATCCATCTCCCTGCAGCACCTCACCGCCCAGCCATCCATCCCCCTGCAGCACCTCACCTGTCCAGCCGCCGATGCCCCGTCCATCCAGCCGCCGCCGATGCCCCGTCCGGCCACCGACTGCGCTTTTCGCATCCGCTTTCAGGATGCAAAGCGCAGCTGATACGTACCCGGAGTGTGGAGCGCTTTTGGACAGGTGCCAAAAGCGGACTCCATTATCTCCTATGGGCTTTCACTTGCGTAAACCGCAAGCGGATGCGAAAAGCGCAGGAGAGCCCTCAAAAGCGCATCGCCGATCTCCCGTGAGAACAGCGATGCGCTTTTGCCATTGAACGCAATGTTAATCACACTGACAATTGTTAGATCTGTTTTGCGGATCCGTAAAACGGATCACAAATACGTCGTGTGAACAAGCCCTTAGGGGATGTTCACACGGTATGTTAGATCCTTCTATAGATGCGTGTTTAGATCCGACCCTAAACAGACCCAAGCATGCATCGAACAATGTGCAGTGTGATTTCTATTGTTCTCAATGTAAAACACGCATCGGCGTTCAGACGAGTGATCGCCGATGCGTGTTTACATGCGTCTTTCTGATGCGTCTTTGTCATGTGAATTCTTGATCCAAAAGACGCAGCAGACGCCCCATTTGAAACTATAGGATTTTGCTGCAGCCAAACACGCACCTGCGTGTTGCATGCGTTTTGGATGCTATTTACACAGCACTTTTAGTTGCGTTTTTTCATACCCAAAATAGATCCAATAACGGAACCAACAAACTGTGTGAACATATCCTTAGGGTACATGAGCACTGTGAATGCTTGTACAGTGTTCTGCAATATACACTACTCAGAAAACAACACTCCCAAAATTAAATAAAGGACTGGGAATCCTCACAGTAATTTATGCCAGTATTTTCATAGTACTTAGAGACACAAACCACAAAATAGAAACTACTTGACTTAAAATATAACTTTTAATATATATCGTTAAAATATCCTATAATACCCTAGGGTATTTTAATGATATATATTAAAAGTTATATTTTAAGTCAAGTATTTTCTATTTTGTGGTTTGTGTCTCTATATACACTACTCACAAAAAGTTATTTGGCTTTTGGTTGAAATTTCAGGATGAACTTAAAATTTCTTGAATTTTTTTTTAAGAGAACTAAATAAAAACATCTCTTCCCTTTAGAATGCACACGTCCAACTGTTCAGTGTTTCAGTATATTTTGCACAACTTGCTGATCTCTAACAAGAAGCTTAAATGTAAAATTCACAACGGGTGTTTGATCCCTGAATCGCCCAATGCTTTTTAGGAATATTTTGAATTGGGATTTAAATTTCCCCTCCTCACCCGGGTTTTTTACATTTGACATCGGAGCCCAAGACAAAACCCTTAAAATTTGATAAAAACATATCCAGCATTGTGAGGCTTTAAGGGATCTCTCAGCAAAAAGTGGCCACTGAGCTTAGAGGTCACAGGTGTTTTCACAGGTTGCTCAAAGTAAGAGAGACTGGAACAGTCACAGAAAGAAGTGGACGTCCTTTGGCTCCATAGCACACTGATGACCGCTTCATTGTAAGCAATGCCCTGCAAAACTGGATAATATTATCAATTTTAAGGTGTTGTCTTGGTCTCATGATGTCAAAATGTGACAAGGGGAGGGGAGGACTGCTTAAATCCCAATTCAGATTGATCCCCTAAATATATTGGGTGATTCAGGTATCAAACTCATGTCGGGAATTTTGCCATTAAGCTCCTTGTTAGAGATCAGCAAGTAGTGTAAAAAGTACAGAACATTTGAACAGTTGCATAAGTGCATGCTAAAGGTAAGAGATCCTCTCATTTAATAAAATTTAAAAAAAATCAAAAACTTTATGTTCACACTGAAATTTCAACCAAAAGCCAAATAACCCTAACTTTTTGTCTCTATTACGCTTTTGGCTGCCATGGCAACCGCTCGGTACTTATAGTTATCTATAGAAGTCAACCCAGATCGGGGGCTTTTAAAAAGGTTTAAAATAGCCTGGTCGGATTGTCAATCCCGCTGATCCATTTGTAAAAAATCTTTTCTATTGGTACCAATAAAAAACCAAAAATTTTTAAACCCAGCAAAAAAACGAGCCATCACTTATTAGGGTAAAAAAAAAAAAAATTTTGGGCTTAAAGGGGTTTTCACTACAATGTTTTACTTTTTTTATTAAAGATATTGCAAAAAAAGTCATTTGCAATTTTTTTCCCTTTAAAACATTTTCCTACCATTCCAGTTATCCTTCTTGAGGGGTTTCGGGACCTTGGGGTCGTATAACTACAGACCTGTACGGTCTCCCCTGATAGGTCCAGCACTGGTTGCTATAGTACAGACCTGGTATACTGCACCTGTCAAGCCAGTAAATAGCCCCTGAATTCAAAGTGAAACCAAGAAAACAGGACTGAGGGAGATGAATCAATGTAGTGAGACACCCCCTTAATTTCTTTTTAATTACAAAAACGTGGTGAGAACTACATACATTTGATTCAGGGTTTTACATAAAACTGCAGAAAAAAAAAAAAAAATTCACATACACAAGTGAACTCCGTAAAAAACACCCCCCCCCCCCAAAAAAAAAAAAAAAAAAAAAAGTTGTGCAACTGCGTTTCTTTACCCAACCCCACAAAAAATTGTTCTGGCTTTCCAGTATCGCTAAGGGTATCATTAAAACGTACATATTGTCCCTCAAAAAACAAGCCCTCATACTGCTTTGTTGGAGGAAAATAAAAATGTTACAGCTCTTGGAATACGGGGAGGGAAAAAAATAAAACAAAAAAACAAAAATGGGCTGGTCCTGAAGGGACTAAACTGCAAGAGAATGTTGGAGCATAAAACTCAACGGATGCCAGATAGTGAGCACTCTAAGGGCGACTTGTCCCAACACGTCAACGCCGTTTTTTTTTTTTTTGCGGCAAAAACCCCTTTTTAGCCTTTTTGTTGTTTAAAAAATGAAAAAAATGGTTTCGTAAACGGGCACTTTGTAAAAGCCCTAAACAGGTGGCTGTGCGCCCCTGTGGTTTTCGCATTTTTGGCGCCAAACTAGTTATGCGCCCCCGTTGGCAATGAGCCTCAAAGAGCATACATAACACCAATGATATGCATGGCCCGGGTTACAAGGCCTTTTTTTGATTTTAATCCCCTTTTTTTTTGCAATGCGCCCTTTTTTGATGCAATGGCCCCCTTTTTTATACAAGCCCCTTTTTTGATACAATGCCCCTTTTTTTATGCAATCCCCTTTTTTGAACAAGCCCCCTTTTTTGATTGCAATGGCCCTTTTTTGATACGATGTGCCATTTTAGGCGCATTTAATAATCTATGCAGGTATACCTGATGCAATTTTTAGAAAGTATGGATTTCAGGCGCACATTACTGATTTAATGCGCCTAAAACTGGCATAGATACGCCTCTTTTCGGACATGTCGCCCTAAGTGTTCTAACATATAATGGACTTACTTCTTCACGGCCTCTCCAGGGGACAGGGAAGTGGCCACAGAACTGCCGGGCTGCGACACATAGAACAGCTGCTGCTCGTTCCTCACCGGCGCGATCTTACACTCATGTTCATGGCCCCATATCACCAAATCCAAAAAATCATCTAGAAACTGCTCAGGGATGTAATTTGTGGCTCCGTGCTTACTCCTGCGAATAACAAATCAGGCACATTGTCAAGACTATCACAATGGGTCGGTCAACATTTTCCAAATTGGGACGTGTGAAGTAACTCTGCAGATTTTACTTACACTTTTACTTCTATCTGACAGTATGCTTTAGTTCACATCATTGCATGTTTATCTATGCTGGTTTCCTGTTAGCTCTCAGGATGCACAATCTCGCGTCATCCTGCTGTGGGTTGTTTTTTTTTTTGTTTTTTTTGTTAAACAATTTTTATATGCAAGACAAATATACAAAGAAAAATTTTAAAATTCTTGTAGTATCTAATTGACATCACATGAATACCGTACAGCTTTGTGTGATAGAAGTTAATTTGAGCAATGTCCTTGTCTTACAATTTTTAAACTGTGAATCAAAAAGTAAGGGAAAAAAATCTAATAAAAAAGAAATTCACAAAAAATTGAAAAAAATTTTAGTCCTTTTTTATTTCACTAATAAAAACTCCCCTAAAAAACCAAATGCCAAAAGAAAAAAAAAAAAAAAGAATATTCCACATTTTTATTCCAATCATTAAAACTTTTTACTTTTTAATTTTTTCCCAAAGTCCTGCAGGTTTTCCCCCTTTAAAAAAATAAGAAGTTATCAAAAGGTTTCATAATCTTGGTCAAACCCGGTGGTGAAAGGGAAATTCCATAAATTTCTTCACTTTTTAAAAATTTTTTTTTAAATTTAGCCCTCTTTGGGCTTTTTTACCCCCAATTTATCAAGGGAAATTCCCCCCTATCTGGACTACTTTCTTGCAACCAATGCCCTTAAAAAAGAAACCCTTTTTTGCACCAAAAAAGGTAATTTTTGAAAACCTTTTTTTCCAACAGAAATTCAGCTTCCTGCCATCCCCCGAAGTTGACCAAACATAACAAAAAAAAAGTTTCTAAAAAAGTCTATCTGCAGCGTCCAAATTTTTCTGTATTTAACTATCTTTTCCCAAAATTGTTTTAATTTTGGACACCCCCATACATGTATAAGGTTTCCTTACCAAACCCATTTCGGGCACGCTTTAGTAGGGGAGGGAGCATTTTTGCATGGGATGTCAAAGGCATAAATTGAATTGCCAATTTTTAAATCCGCTGTGTTTAACAGGATGTTGCACGAACCCCCGACGCAGCCCGGTGCAGTTGTGATCCGTCGGGCCCCCCCCCCCCCCCTGCCTCGGTACCTTTGGTGTCGCGGTCCATGCCACGGGCCATGGGCACAGGTACTCACCCCGCCGTGTTCCTGTGCTTCCGCGTCCCTCTGCTGGCCGCTGCGCGCACTCCCACTCGGGCGCGCGCGTGCCGGCAATTGGATCGGGCTGGCAGCTGACCCTATTTAAAGGGATCACGTCCACTAAATCCCTGCTGGATCCTCATTGTTCCTAGCCCTTGCTGGGGTCCTTTCTTCCTTAACCCCTTTTTGTTCCTTGACCCTGTGCCTGTCCGTTCAGTATTGTCCCCCTGCCCGCCCCGACTACTGCCCTTGCCGATTTTCCGTTACCTGGCCGACCTCGGTGCCACCGCAAGCCTTCCACGTCAAAGGGGTTTTGCGACCTGGTGGATCCCGCCGCACAAATCCATCCCGCTTTTCGGTGGGCTCGGTGAAAACCCGGGGCCCACTTGGATTCGTCCCTGGCAAGAAATTTTCCACCGCTTGCGCCGGGCCAGGGTCCCAAAAAAAGCCCCACGTACAATGTCCCACAGGTGCTTATTCCACTCACTGTTCAGAAACTGCTTACAGGCAGTCCCTAACCTACAAACATCCAACCTGCATACAACTCCTACTTAAAGGGAATCTGTCACCACATTTATTTATTTATTTTTATAATTGATGAAATACCATGTGTTCATTTTTGTCTACATTTTTAGTAGATTTTTTTCTTTCATTTAATTTGTGGTAAATATTAAAAAATGCATAATAATTTTCAATATTTCCCACTCTTAGCCACCAAAGGGAGCACATCCAAGAAAAGAAAATCTTTGTTCATGTACAAAGAGGATGAAATGCGTCTTGCTATAAATGTGGGCTGGACCTCACATGCCTCCTCCTGTGTGCATACGGAGGGGGATGTGGATTGTAGACTCTGTAGCCACTGAATCACCATTTTGTTGGTGACTGAGGACACTATACACAAAGCTGCTGTGTATCCATAGCTGAAAAAGGAATAATCAGTGAAATTGAGATTACATTTAGATTCTGTTGGCGCGGCGTGTTGAGTCCGTGTGAACATATCCATTCACAAGAGAAAACGAGGTGGCACCGGTATACGTTTCTGCAGTCTTATATAGTGTATAGAAGGGTGTCCGTTCAATACAGGCGGGTGGTGCTCAGTAAAAAGAAAGAAGCACAATTGTAATTCCAATCTCTAGAAAAAATATTTACCGCACTCACCCATATTCCTCTGCAAAATCCTTTTTATTGTCAAAATAAATCAGGGAATCGGCACATTTTACAAACACATGACCATGGCCTTGAGAAAGCGTCGGAGGACGTGAAACGGCTGTTGGCTGTGTTTGTGAAATGTGCCGATTCCCTGATTTATTTGGACAATAAAAAGGATTTTGCAGAGGAATATGGGTGAGTGCCGTAAATATTTTTTCTAGAGATTGGAATTCCGTGTGAACATACGCTTTTCGATACGTGTTTGGACCCCAAACGAACCCAAACACGTATCAAATAAATAGCAGTGTGATTTACATTGCTTTTTATAACAAATACGCATCGGCAATCATACAAGTGATCATTGATGTGCGTCTCACTCCGTCTTTCGGATCCATTACAAAAATTGTCATGTCAATTCTTTGGCTGAAGGACGCAGCAGGAGCCCTTTTATAATCTATAGGGTGCGATCCTGCTGCATCCAACACATATCCAAACACGCAGCTGCATGTTTGGATACATTTTGCTTCCGAAAGACGCAATGAGACACGTATCAGCGATCACTCGTCTGAACGCCGATACTTGTTTCATATTAAAAGCAATGTAAATCACACTGCTATTTGCGAGTTTGGGTCCGTTTGGGGACTGACAGATGGATCCAAACACGCAGCTAAAAGTGTATGTAAACACGGAGTATATGTAATCTTGTAGTCGTTTTACGGATTTTGACGCTGATAAAGTTATCTCGCGTTTGTCGGCAAAAATACGTTTTTTAATGGATTTTGGTGCGAAAATAAGTTTTTTAAGGATTTTGTCGCTAATAAAAGGTATCTCGCTTCTGACACTAAAGATACGGGGTTTTTTTTACGGATTTTGCTGTTATCACTTATGACACTAAACATTTTTTTTTTCTAAAAAATGAATTTTAGCAGCAGAATCTGTAAAAAAAAATTTAGCGATAAAAGTGCGATAACTTTCATAGCATTCAAATCCATAAAAAGTATTTTAGTGTCAGAAGCAAGAGAACTTTATTAGTGCCAAAATCTGTAAAGAAACGGAATTTAGCGGCAAACTGCGTAAAAAAAAAAAATGGAATTTTAGCGTCTTAAGCGAGATAACTTTATTAGCGCCAAAATCTGTAAAGAAACAAATTTTAGCCCCAAAATCCATAAAGAAACGTATTTTCAGCGGCAGAAGCGAGAGAACTTTATTAGCGGAAAAATCTTGAATTGCGCAAAAATCGTTTGCGACAAAAGCAAGATCACTTTATTAGGAACGAGGGCACGTCAGACATTTGTGTGCAGAATTGATAAGGTATAACCACCCGACTCTGCCGCTTCTCTGGCAGCCTTGCTGGAGCATAGAGCGGCTGAGCAGACGTTCAGTAGCTACTCCTCTGGGCTCCACAATCATGGCTTCCTATAGCTGTGAACACTAGAGCAGAGCTGAGGTCACAACAGGGAGGGGCTGTGAGGGCTCTAAGCTGAAGATATTCAGACGGGAGTCGTCTTAAATCCCTTATCCACAGTGTTAACTTTACAGCAGTTTCCTGTGTGTCGTGCTCTCACACAGTACAGGGCTATCTCTGAAGAGAACTTTGAGATTCTTAGTTCACACGTTTTGATCAAAATATGCTTATGCCACCCCCGACTTACAACAGGATCTCAAGGCGGGTGGTCCTACTCTATCTATATCTCTCACTAGAGCCAAATTCAGACTTCTCACTGGGCCAACCGACCTCCATAATCCAGAGAGAAAAATAAAAACAGACACCAACCTTGCCCGCATACTGCACAGATATAACAAGCTGTGGAGGTGGGCGGGGTGCAAGAAACTAAAATGGAGGCATCTATTCCTCCCTCTATAAATTAAAAGCAATATGTGCCAAATACAACGTATAGTTCTGCACAAAAAAACATTTCTGAAAAACACAATGTGAACCTGTGAATTCAGCTTAAGAGCAAACCTACAAAACGTATCCTGTTCGTAACCCGAGGTCTTTCTGTATAGAAATAGATGTCACAGGAATATGGCTCTTTACAACAGTGTTCTGAAATACTGTAGCGCTCCACACAACTAGGTCAGATGGACACAGCTGGGGCCCTGGGCTGTTCACAACACTCGCCCCTCTTCCCCCAATACCATATCTATCATCAGCAACAATAAAGTAGCACTCAATGGCTATTAAGCTATGTTCACAGAGGCTAATTTCGGCGCCCATTTTGCGGCGCATTTGCGCTCTAATACGAGATGCGCGCCGAAATTACGGTAATCCATAGCTGTCATAGAGAACTATGGATTACGCCTCCTCTCCCCGCTCGTACAATACGATCGTATTGTACGCGCGGGGAGATAAGTGCTTTTAAATTATTCACGGCGAATACGCGCCGCGAGTAATGCATGTCAATGGGGCCAGCGGGTTGCTCGAACCCCTCCCCCCCCCTCCCCCAGTGCCGTGGGAGTACACGCTGATCAGCGCATCTCCCAAATCACCCGCTGTAATTGTGGCCGTACTGTATGTACCGCAATTACGCCATCTGAACATAGCCTTAGGTATAAATGAGACACTAAAGAGAATGATAATAAGAGAGCAACAAATGACAACTAGACGTGGACTTTATTGTCTATTTAGTGCCCATTTGCCAAATACAGGCAGTCCTCGACTTACATCTGTCCCCTAGTTACAGAGACTTATGGGGCATGCTGGCACTTGTAGCCATGTTCCACAGCAGATAGTAGCTGTGGAATGACTAGTTCCAGCATGCCACAGCAACACATTGAGTTGAAAATTAAGTGAAATAACAGGACTTAACAGGGGCACAGACAGCAAAACAAATGTAAAAACCCTTCCCTCACTCTCCAAAACTAATAAAAACCTTTTGTGCTGGAATTACATTTAATAAATATACCTGTTCAGACTTACATACAAATTCAACTTAAAGAGAACCTGTCACATAGATTATGCCCCCCTTGCTGAGGGCAGAACAAGCTAGTGTCAGACCTGCTGTTTCCAGCACTGTGTCCCTTATTCTGTAAAATGCTGTAGTTTTCGTGTATTCAATGCTCAAATCTGCAGTTTTCAGCCAGAAGAGTCATTCGAAGAGTCCTTCAGAGTGTCAGTTTTTTTCAAACCCGGCCAATCGGAGGCCAGCTCCGCCCACCTTAACTGACAGACCTATTACTTTGAATAGGTAGAAACATGTGAATAACTGTCAGTGGGCGGAGCTAGCCTTTGGTGGGTGGAGCTAACACCTGCTGATGAATAAGATTTGAGAGGTAAATGCTCTAAAACTGCAGCATCTTACAGAATAAGGGACACAGCGCTGGGAACAGCAGGTCTGACACTGGCTTGTGCTGCCCTCAGCAAGGGGGGCATCACCTATGTGACAGGTTCCCTTTAAGAACAATCCTACAGTCCCTATCCTGTTCGTAACCTGGGACTGCCTGTATTGCCTTGCCCTTTTGTTAACGGCCTGCTAGCTGCCTTCGTGCAATTTACTGCCCCTTTACCATCCGTCTGTCACAAAAGGGCATTAACCTGTCCTGTATTACAGAGAAAACCAGATTGATTTCAATCAACATCATGTAATGTTTAAATTCCCCTGTGGTGACTCTGCACAGAAAATGAGCAACAACTTCCCCACAAATGACAGCTGCTTGCTGAGCTTTCACCATGAAGGAAACACCTTGTCACCAGTTTCTTGTCAAGGGACTCTTCTAAGAGGTAGGGACTGTCCAACGTAGAAGGGAGAAATCAAACACCATACAAAAAAGCTCCTATCTTGTGTATCAGCAGCATGCTTCAGACATGGATGGGCTCCACTCACCCATCTTTACATATTTTCTTAGAAAATTGTCAATCTTACTAGGCATGGATTGGGTGGACTCCTCCATTCAGAAAGAAGCAAAAGTCGAAGGATTTTTCTTGACTTGGCAGCCCATTATCAATATTCTCCCTGAACATGTGAAGGCTCGTATACGATCTTGCTTCCGATCTACTACTTGGTACATAGAACGTGTCACTGGAGGTCAACCCCCGATTCTGGATATCCCAATATCCCATTGAGTGGAGACCGATGTTCACATATCAGTACTGCTCACCATAATCTATGGTGGGTGGATTCGCGAGTCCCTGGGCCTCCCACCCACCTCCCTTATGCACTCCCCCCCCCCTCAATTTTTTTATTTTTTGGGGGCTATGAGGACTTTCTAGTCAATCCAACTCTTTACAAGGCTATGTTCACATGGAGTAATTGCAGCCCAATACACCGGGTGTTTTGGGAGTCAGGCTGCTCAGCGCGTACTCCCGTAGCACAGGGGGGATGAGGCAGCCCGTCGGCCCCATTAACATGCATTACTATGTGCCGCGAATAATTGATATGTCGGTTATCTCCTCGCGCGTACAATACGATCATATTGTACACACGGGGAGACAAGACATAATCCATAGTTCTCTATGAGAGCTATGGATTACTGTAATTGCAGCGTGCGTCTCATCGCGTATTAAACGCAAATATGCAGCGAAATGCGCGCCGCAATTACGCCGTGTGAACATACCCTAATAGTTGTTAATGAACCTAGTTGGCTTGTTCCAATCGTCGCCTATACTTAAGTTCGATACAGTACTGAATTGACAATTTACTTGTTTCACATTTGGACTTTGATTTGATATGTTATACCTTAAAGGGGTTTTGCCAAGAAGTGATTTCCTCAGCTAATAGGCTGAACTTGAGCCTTGAAAAGAGGGGCGTTGTGTTTCTGTGTTTAAAAAAACAAGTACCTCCTCTGAGATGTCATCACTCCACCTCCCATGCACGTTCCGAGGCTCAGTCTCTCTAGTTGAGCAAACATTGTTTTGCTAAATCACAGAGAATAACTATTGTGCACAAGTTAATGGGTTTTGTTTTCTCCCACTTATCTGCTCAGGAAGGAAGAATTGTTCCAGCAGGGCAGGATTCTTTAATTCCTTCACAAACTGCTGGACTGGGGGAGGAAAAGAAGGGCTGAGCAGTGAGCAAAGGGGGCTCTGCAATCTTTACTCTGATAATTTACATTACAAGAAGTGGATTCTTATACAGGACCCCACAGGAACATTTTTCCCCGTCCCTTAAAAGTGCGGGGTGGGGGGGGAGGGGGGGAGGGAAAGAAGGGCTGAGCAGGGCGTCTGCAATCTTTACTGAATAATTTCATTTACAACCAGTGTTCTTATTACAGGAGACAGAGACAGAATTTTTTTCCCCAGTCCCTACAAAGCTCGTTCATGTTCCTGCCATCAGATAAGAAGTTCAAACCGCAAGCAAGCGCGGCCAGATCAGCTCCTGTCAGTGTCCTGGTCGTGTCTAATGTAAACTGTCAGGAAACTAAGGGCATGTAATTAATGCTGTAGCTGTCACAGGGGTTTACTTTTTTTAATGTCGTTTTATTTTAAAAAAAGTGATTAAATACCCATTTTTGAGGATCCCACGTCAACATTACATCGTGGCAAAACCCCTTTAAGTAATACGTGACAATATTTCATAGCTATGGACTCTGTATACACCCTCAGGATCTGGTTTCTGATGTTAGAGGATGACATTTACCTACTATTACCATTCCAACCCTCTAACCCTCCCCTCCCTCCCCCCGTCTCACCTGGTTTTTCTATATCCCCATGTTGGGGTTACTGTTTGTACCTATTTTTGAAAAATGCTAATAAAAATTAATTTTAAAAAAACATAGAAGGATTTTCCTCTATGTTATGCAAACAACCAATTACAGTATGTATGGCCCTGAGAATTCCCGATACCGAATATCTCCATAAACTACATAACAACTAGGAGATAAAAGGAAAAAAAAACTACCAAAACTTTTGAGATGCAGAATTCCAGGCCGTACCCAGGAGATCTGCTAAAGAACCTTACCTGTTCTGATGAATTACAAATAAGTTGAACCAGCTGGACTCGTCCTCCCGGGGCCGTAACATTGTAACTTGCTTGTTAACAAACATTCGGTAAAGTCTTTCATCTGGAATCGAACCTGAAGGGAGACAAAGCAAAAGAACAAATGACGATACAAAAGTGACAACGAGAACATAAATATGCAGCAGGCAGGACACCAGGGGTTTATGGTAATACGCCGTCATTCCTTATTACAGCCATTTCCAAGTCGAGTAGTTGAAAATACAGTAGAGAACTATGCGATCAAAGCCGAAGGCAGCACAGACTCTGCGCTTTGTGAGACAGTGTGTCCTGTGAGAACAAGAAACTAAGTGAGCGCCAAGATCATCTTTTTTTGGATTTCTGTGCA
This sequence comes from Phyllomedusa bahiana, assembly GCA_025379985.1. Taxonomy (NCBI): domain Eukaryota; kingdom Metazoa; phylum Chordata; class Amphibia; order Anura; family Hylidae; genus Phyllomedusa; species Phyllomedusa bahiana. Next base: position 12,607 of record JAODAL010032465.1, read on the forward strand.
AAATTCTGTATTAATTCATTTCTTAATTAATGTATAAATTGCAAGGGGCTAAATACAAAGCTCCAAATCCTCTGCAGAGACAAACAGTTGAAAAACAAAATTCTAGCTGCCTGCAGCCATCACTAGGGGGAGCTTGAGAGCTGAGTGCATATGGTTTACATATCAAATTTAAAGGGGTTGTCTAGTTTACATATTTTTTTTTATTTATTGTGCATACAACAGGAAATCACACATTTCTCTAATATACATGTATTACAAAGTCTGCTCCGGTACCTCATTTACACCAATGCAGTAGGCCCCTACCTAGAGAAAAAAAAAAGGTACAGCCGACATTCCCATCCATAGTACTGGCTGCCATACAATAACTGCATAGACTAAACAAAGCGTCAGTAATGTGACCTCATCGCTGTTAGTTAGTAATAAAGGTCACGTGACATCAACGGGGTAAGTGAATAGGAATAATGGAAGAATAATTATTATTAATATGGGTATACCAGCAACTTCTTCACTGTGTGCAATAACGGTCTCTCTAGAGAATGCTATGTTGTAAATAAAGTTATCTGTAATACAAAGTAAAAAGATGAAACAGAGAGAAGAATGTGCGGCGTCTACTCCAGAGACACTGACGGACATGATAGGACTCTGCTGGAGGTAGTAATACTGGAGAAGTTCTGCTCCTCCATACACTACTGTTACCTGGATACCAGGGTCACATGACCTGTGTGGTGATCACATGACACTGCTGGAGGTAGTAATACTGGAGAAGTTCTGCTCCTCCATACACTACTGTTACTTGGATACCAGGGTCACATGACCTGTGTGGTGGTCACATGATAAGACACTGCTGGAGGTAGTAATACTGGAGAAGTTCTGCTCCTCCATACACTGCTGTTACCTGGATACCAGGGTCACATGACCTGTGTGGTGGTCACATGATAAGACACTGCTGGAGGTAGTAATACTGGAGAAGTTCTGCTCCTCCATACACTGCTGTTACCTGGATACCAGGGTCACATGACCTGTGTGGTGGTCACATGATAAGACACTGCTGGAGGTGGTAATACTGGAGAAGTTCTGCTCCTCCATACACTACTGTTACCTGAATACTGGGGTCACATGACCTGTGTGGTGGTCACATGATAAGACACTGCTGGAGGTAGCCAATACTGGAGAAGTTCTGCTCCTCCATACACTACTGTTACCTGAATACCAGGGTCACATGACCTGTGTGGTGGTCACATGACTGTGTAATCCGGCATTCAGTGACCTCTCCCTAAGGGTAGCTGAAGGGTACTATTTGAATATTTGTGTGTGTGTAGGAGATTTGGAGTTCTATATCAGAGAAAAAGGAGCTCTGCTCACAATAAAACGATAAAAATAAGTTACTCAACTAAAAATCTAAGAATAATATGGTGATGAAAGGTGTAAATTCACTTTAAATGGGTTGTCTCACCACACTGTTTCACAGAGCCAAAAGCAGCTTTCATTCACGCATCCTGCCGCTTTCTGGTCAGGCTGTGGGTAATTAGCATATCAGCTCAGTATTCAAAGGTCGGCTAATTACTCTGCCATGAAAGCAGGAAATGTTTATCTATGACCAGAGAAGCTTCAGAGCAAAAAAGTAAAGTACAAAAAAAGTAATTAGTCTCTTTTGTTTGTTAGATCAGCTAACACTCAAGCTCTCCAGCTGCCTGCAGTTCTGTGTGGCAACCTGTGTGATGATGTCATCCCTGCTGTCAGATAAGATGAACAGCAGGAGAGAGCAGGGCAGAGCAGGTCGGTAACCTAGAAAAACCTGATTGCGTTCAGAGCTGATAAAATCACTTTTATCTCCTTGACAAAGAAACATAAACAAAGAAATGAATTGGAAAAAGTCTTCATTTACTGTTCTTTACATATTGAGAGCTAACCTCTGTAGTGAGACAACCCCTTTAAAGAGAACCTGCAGTTCTATGCTGCCTGAACCACAGAAGACACGACGTAGCAACCAGCTTTCTCAGTGTAGTAAAATGTGTTTTTAGGAAGCATTTTGTGCAGCGCCCTCCTCAGCTCAGGCCACAACATCTCAACAGGGTGAAGGTCAGGACTTTTACGTGGTCAAAACACAAATCTTGTTCTTTTTCAGCCATTCGATAGTTGATTTACATGTGTGCTTTGGGACATAGTCTTGTTCTATCTATCTGCTTGGGGTCATGGACTTCGGCCTTTACGTTCTCCTTTGAATTTATTGCACCCTTATCATTCCATGATGGATAGACCCTTCATGGAGGGACTAAGGGGGTAAGGAGTGGCGGCTGCAGTTGTTAGTAACAGTTGGTACTCGTCACTAGCGGTTAGGTTCGGAGGCGGCTGCGATCCTGACCTTTAAACCATTTAGATGCCACAGTAAATGGGAATGCCGCATCTACAGGGCCCCGGTCTGTTGTGTCCCCCAATCACCGTTTGGTTGGCATGGCAGCCAGAGGCCTTCGTACCTGTCATGAATGTACAGGAAGTCCCCAGGTTACGAAGGGGACAGGGTTTGTTCTTAAGTTGAATTTGTATGTAAAGTGGAACAGGTATATTTATTAAATGTAACTGCAGCACAAAAGGTCTTTTTTAGTTTTGGATAGTGCAGGGAAGGGTTTTTACATTTGTTTTGCTGTCTGTGCCCCTGTTAAGAAGATTTTGCTTCATTTTAACCTCATGTGTTGCTGTGGCATGCTGGAACTTGTCATTCCACAGCTACGATTTGCTGTGGAACTACAAGTGCCAGCATGCCTCATAAGTCTCCGTTTGTAAGTAGGGGACAGATGTAAGTTGGAACGGCGTAAGTCGAGGACTGCCTGTTTTCTTATAACACCCTGCCTATGAAAAGCCTATATGCTGCAGTACTCTATTATTAGTAAGGTACATATTCTTATACATCTTCTCTGTTTTACTGAATACCTAATGTTGTGTCATTCCTTAAAGGTGTTTTGCCACGATTAAATGTTGACGTGGAATCCTCCAAAATGGGTATATAATCACTTTTCTAAATATATGTGATTACAAAAAGTGAAGACTCTGAGAGCTACAGCATTACTCAGTCCCCCTTAGTTACCTGAAAGCTTGCATTAGACACGACCAGAGGAGCTGACGGGAGCTGATCTGGCCTAGCTTGAGTAAAACACTTCTTATCTGATGACAGGGAAAATGAATGAGCTTCAAGGGCCTGGGGAGAAAGTGCAGTGTATGAGGCTGTGTCTTGCTGTATAGAGAATCAACTGTTGTACAGTTATTATTTGAGTTAAGTTTTGAGACGCTCCCTTATTCCTCACTCTCTGCTCACCCCCTCACTCTCAGCCCTGCAGCTTTCATGACTCAGCATGATTTGTTTATATTCTACTCCCGTGCTGATAAGGAGGTAAGGAACTCATTCCTGGCAAAAACCCCCTTAATTAATCCTCCTGGAAGCATGTGAGTAAATTGAAAATAAAAACATTATAATACATAATTATGTCAACGCACTATGCAGACATTATAAGACCTAGTTAAAAGGGTTGTACCACAATAGAAATTATATCTCGTTGAACAGATATTGCCAAAATAGCAAACTTTGCAAATACAGTTGTTTCTTGGTATGTCCTGTTTGTACTCGAAAAATTTTGTTTGGTATACGACATATGTTTGGAATAAGACTCGAGGTGGCCTGGACCTGCCTGGCAGCGGACACATAACAGAGGAGCACGGCACAACTTTCAGCCGGTTATCTCATCCGATCCTCTCATCTCCAGCACACTTGGGGAATAGACTGCCGCTAACCTGCTCGTTCTCAGTAGGCGACAGTGTGTATGAGGCGGTTTGCGTTTCTGACCCAATTGTTAACCTAGCCCATCAAGAGTAACAGAGGAACAGGGCAAAGCAGAATGGTAAGTAAAGATGCTTCAGAATCGTTACTTCATAGGGAATACAAGTACTTTCTAACCCCTTAAAGCATCAGACCTGAAAAGGCTTTAACCCCTTAACTCCCAGGCCTGAAAAGTAGTTAATGACCACAACATTTTTTTAGTTTTTGCCTCCTCGCGTTTCAACAGTTGTAACTTTTTTATTTTTTCAATGACGCAGCTGTATGAGGCCTCGTTTTATTCGAGACAAGTTGTACTTTATGGGGAATAGTTTAAGTTCACTTATAAATAATTGCAGAATTTTTTTTATAATTTTATAAAAAAAAAATTGTTTTTTTACATTTTTTTTTACACCGTACACATTTCACACTTAATAACTTGTTAGATTAATGCGACAGGTTATTACGGTCGTGTGGATACCTAATATGTGTAGGGTTTTTTTTAGTGTGTAATTTATGCACAATTATTTTTTCTTAAATATTTATTTTTATTTTATTCTTTATTTTTTTATTCTTTTTTTTACACTTTTTATGTGTTTTTTTACTTTTGTTTTTTAATCCCATGAAGGGAGAACTGTTTTACTTTTTTTTTTTTTATACTTAGTAATGTATTAGCATATTCATATATGCTAAGCCATTCTAATCTGTGTCATTCTGACACAGGCAGTGATCAGGGCAGCACACAGTGTGTCCTGGTCACTGGCTTAGTACACAGACAGCTCTGGGGCCACTCTAGGTCCCCAGAGCTGACTGTGCAGCCATTCCCCGAGCTCTGTCGGGTCACCGGGTGTTCCGATCACCCGACAGAGCAGGGAAACCCTCTGATTGCGCTGCGGTAACACACCGCCGCAATCAAAGGGCTAAAGCACCGGGTTGCGGAGGTTTCCTCCGCTGCCCGAAGCTCGAAGGACATGCTCTTGGATCGGGGCTGTGTAGTACAGCCCCGATCCCACCGCAAGTCTACACCGCAAGTCTACAGCAACCCAAAAGACATCGCTGTAGACGAACGACCCGCACCAGCCGACGTCAAAAGACGGTGCGCGGTTGTTAAGGGGTTAATGACCACCTACATTTTTAAGTTTTTGCCTCATTACATTTCAACAGTTGTAACTTTTTTATTTTTTCAATGACGCAGTTGATTGAGGACTTGTTTTATGCGGGAGAAGTTGTATTTTTGGAGGGAGCAGTTATACTTTACATATTAACTACTGCGTAATTTTTTTCATTTCTGCAGCATGAACATGGGAAAAAAAAAGCATTTTCCTGCATTTGTTTTTAAATTATTTGTTACACCATTCACATTTCACACTTATTAACCTGTTAGATGAATTCCAAAGGTAATAACAGTTGTGTAGATATCAAATATGTGTAGGAGGGTTTTTGTGTAATGTATGCACAATAATTATTTTATTAAACACTTATTTTTTTTCACCTTTTTTTTTATACTTTTTTTAGTCCCATTAAGTGGTACGAGGTAACTATCGTACAATTTTTATCTTACATGTGCTAAAGTATTAGCATACTCCTATATACTAATACACTACACACTGTCACTATGACACAGGCTGCAGTCAGAGCAGCATACAGTGTGCCCTAACAGCAGGCTTCCTATACAGACAGCCCTGGGGAGTCCCAGTGACCCAATGGAGCAGGGGAATCTCCTCTGATTATGTCACAGTCCGTGGAAATAAAAGGGTTAAGCGCCGGGGATCGGAGGCTTCCTCTGATTCCTGCCGTTTACAGAGACTGCTCTCAGAATGGAGCTGTTAACTACAGATCTGTTCCTAGCACAGTTGAGGAGCTGAGAGTGGTAAAATACAAGAAACAGGTCACTGTAGGCTAATGAGCACCCCCTGACGTCTAAAGTCAGTGGACGGTCGTAAAAGGGGTTTTGCCACGAAGTGAGTTCCTTACCAGCTCAGGAGAGAATATAAACAAATCATGCTAAGTCATGAACGCTGCAGGGGTAAGAGGGAGGGGGTGAGCACAGAGCGAGGAAGAAGGAAGCGTCTCAAAAGTTTACTCAAATAATAACATTACAACAGTGGATTCTCTATACAGCAGACAGACTCATACACTGCACATTTCTCCGCAGCCCCTTGAAAGCTCCTTCATGTTCCCTGTCATCAGATAAGAAGTGCAAACACGCAAGCGCGGCCAGATCAGCTCCCCTCAGCTCCTCTGGTCGTGTCTAATGTAAACTTTCAGGTAACTAAGGGCATCTTAGTCAGGCTATAGCTCTCACAGGTTTCACTTTTTGTAATCACATATATTTAGAAAAGTGATTAAATACCCATTTTGGAGGATTCCACGTCAACATTACATCTTGGCAAAACCCCTTTAAGGGGCTAAAACTGACATGTAAAGAGGACTGGCAAGTCCCCTTTCAGGTCCATTCACATGGTGGAACTTCCCAAGGATTTAGGTGCGGAATCCCCATGAGATCTGCAAGGAATCTACAGCCCAGTACCTTTATTGGGCATTCTGAAAATATTTGAAAAAATGAAAAGTCAATTTATCCGTAGTAGGACAGGGATAAGGATGGGGCAAACCTGCAGTCAAATCTTTGGGAACCCACATGGGGCCCACTGATACAGTGAAACGTAACTTTGGTCATTTTTTTTTTATCCTTATGACTGTTTTCTACAAAACTTAATTTACAAGACCCAAGACAAACACTTGGTCAATTACCTAACCCGCCTGCTCGTTATTCTCTGCAATTCTCAGGAGCTTTCACATCGACGTCAAGAAATGGTGTCATCAATCCTATTTCAATTTTTTCCCCGTCTTGGATGGCAAATACTTGACATTTGAAAATAAATTGGTACCTGTTCTGCAAGATTAGACGTATTCAGTGCGGCAAATGCAACCGTATTATTAATAGTGAGGGCCCGGCTTAGAAAGAGCAGAGAGGAGAAAGGTTTATTCTTTGCTTCTACTTCTGAATCGGCTGAAGCATTTTATGGTTACTTTTCAACCATTACATTTTATATTTGGAAGACTCTGGCACTGCAAAGCTTTTAGCCTTTGACCGATTCTGCACAGAGAAGTATTGCTGTAAAGTTCAGTATTGTTTTATATCCTCCTGATTCTAATAGAGTCACAGGAAAAAAAATACTACAGTAACTAAAAAGAAATTATTTTGTGTTCAGTAATGCAGAGCTTTTCAACCTTTTTTCTGCCACAGACCCCCAATTCCAGGGCTGTGGAGTCGGCAAGCCGAAGCCCCGACTCCGACTCCTCAATTTCCCAAACCTCTGACTCCCTCATCCACGGCGCATGTTTAAATGATAACGTTACTCTAGTAAAATGGTCCCATCAGGCTGTTTATCACCTTATGATGCAATAATCAAGCTATTTAGGTAGAACAGACACTGACAAGTAAAAAAGGGTAACAATGTTTGGATCTTTTGAACACGTGTGGGGGGAGTTGAAGAAAAATCTGTATTTGTATCCAAGTCCAATCTGCACCAACATTGGGAATGTGTAGAAGAGACCGGGGATCAGATTTTGGTCAAGATATGCTTGAATCTGATACAGAGCCCAGAAGGATTCAGGCCGTATTGAAAACCAAAAGTGGATTTCCCAAATACTAACAAAGTAATAAAAATTAACATTTTGATTTTTAGGAGCAAAACAGTAACAATGAGGTTACAGGAAAGAATCTGCAGAACTAAGCAGATGCTAAATACTTGCAAGTCAAATTTATGTATACGATCAGTAAGATGACTATATATAAAATTACAGTAGCCTCAAAGCTGTAGTGGATGGTGAGATAGGGAGCCTGAAAGTCACAAGTTCAAAACATTGTTACCATTTTGCTTGTCAGTGCAAGATATATTTATTGGATATGACTTTAGGACACAAACAAATTGTAAATATTCAAAACCCTGCAGGAACATTTGTGGAGTCTCTGAATTTGTTCTGAGAAATAGTATCTCCTCCATCAGATCCTGCATACATGACCTCACATCTGATCTCATTATTTCCAGGCTAGAGACCGGCCTCTCTACACTAACTTGGGTTGGGGGCAAAGCGGTGACCACAGGGGCAACATCTCTAATAATGTTAGGGTATAAAGGAATTGCCTCAGCCACAGTCAGTTTTGATGAATGGTTGAACTCTTCTACTTTTTTGAAAACAGGTGAAAAATTTTGCTAAAATCTGTTTGCCCTGGGAGCGGAATCTTTTCCCCTGGAGCAGCGCTCTGCCTGCTCCATGTCATTACACTCCTCATGTGATGAGGCTGAAGATATGGGAGCAGGAGCACTGGCTGGAACCAAGTCCTCTTGCTCTTTGCACTGCATCGAACTAACAGGAACCAACCTATTATATATTTTGGGAGTCAGAGTCGGTCCATTTTATGACGACTCCGACTCCTGCAAAATAGCCACCGACTCCGACTCCACGACTCCGACTCCACAGCCCTGCCCAATTCTTGTCCTATTTCCATGGGGACCCCCAAAATGTTGGTAATCTAGCAAATCAGTAGCATTGTACCGGATAAGAAGTGCATACTGGATACCCATTAAAGGGGTTGTCTCATCTCAGTTTCATAGGATGCATGAATGAAATAATGCTGCTTTGCTCTGTCACTTCCTGGTCAAGCTGTCTGTAATTGGCATATGAGCTCTATGTATTCAGACTTCTCTGTTTATTGGTCTAGATTAGCTAAATTACCTTCTCTGAGGTCCGGAGAAGCTGATGAGCTAATGTAAACAGTAGAGTAATTACTGTCTTTTGTCTGAAAGATCAGATAACATACAAGCTTTTACACTGCTGGCTGCAACCTGTGTGATGACGTCACTCCCTGCTATCAGATAGAACAGCAGGGGGGGGGGGAGATGTACACAGGTCGGTCACTTGGGAAACCAGAAAGCCCTCAGAAGGTGATAAAATCACTTGTAGCTCCTTAACAAAAAAATATGAACAAAGCAATATATTTGGAAAACGTCTTCATTTAGTGTTCCCTACATTTTGAAAGCTAATCTTTGTAGTGAGACAACCACTTTAATAGTACTACAAACATTGCAGAAGTAATTCATTATCTGAAATTACTAGAGCTACTACAAACTAGTTAGGATATGTTCCCACAGAGTAATAGCGGTCCATACTTTGTCGTATTGAAGCGTGAATACGTGCCGAGTATGGACCGCTATTACTCCGTGTGAACAAATAACTGTAGCTTGTAGTAGCTCTAGTAATTTCAGATAATGAATTACTTCTTTAATGTTTGTAGTACTATTAAAGGGGTTGTCTCACTACAAAGAATAGCTTTCAAAATGTAGGGAACACTAAATTACTAGAGCTACTACAAACTGCAGTTAGGATATGTTCACACGGAGTAATAGCGGTCCATACTTCGGCACGTAATCGCGCTTCAATACGCCAAAGTATGGGCCAACACTACGGTAATTCCTAGCTCTCATTGAGAGCTATGATTATGTTCTCTTTCCCCCATCGCACAATATGCACCTGGGGAAAGAACGGACATGTCAATTCTTCTCGGCTCGTCCAGTGAAGTCAGTGACAGGCTTCAGAGGTATACGCGCCAGCCCGCCCCCTCTAAGGCGGGGGTATAGCGGTGACACAGTACCCCCCCCCGTTATAAAAAACCTGTGTTTAGTCGTCAGAAAAAAACCCCTTTTCGTGTTTTTTCAGTTCAGTTGCGGCTGTCCCTTTTTATCATGAAACATGTTCAAACGTGGCTCAATGCGCGACAAACAACCGCGGATCTCATTTTCAATGTACAATAATGATAAATCAATAATAGAGGCAATAATCATTAAAAGTAAAACGACAAATAATTGTGACCTTTTTATATAATAAAAAATGAGAATATAATTCTGGTGATCGAATAAATAAAGGGGAAAGGGAAAAATATGTTATTAAATAATAAATTCATTTAAGAGCAAAGGTGCATGAATGTATATTCACGTAATGATTTGTCTAATATATTGGGCTCCATAGATAATTATCCAATAATGTTTATACAGAGACATCACCCCCCCCCCCATAGACGAGAGCGCACAAAAAACCAAACTCACCCCATAACAACGACACGTATTTTCCGAGAAACACCCCTTTGACGAAGTGATAGTATATACCGAGACATCACCTCTCCATAGACAAGAGTGCACAGTATTTACCGAGATATCAGCCGTCCATAGACAAGGAGAAGTATAACAAAACATCCAACCCATGACGAGGTGCATATATATACAGAGAAAGTACTCCTATATAGACAAGAGTGCACACTATATACAGAGAAATCACCCATCCATATACCAAGGCATCACCCACATAGATGAGAGTGCATAGTATTTACAGAGAAAGTACTCCTATATAGACAAGAGCGCACACTATATACCGAGACATCACCCATCCATATACCAAGGCATCACCCCCCCAGATGAGAGTGCATAGTAAATATTGAGACTCAGCCCTCCATAGAAAGATGCACGAATTTCCCAGACATCACCCCCTAGACAAGAGTGACATATAACCAAGACATCACCCCCAAGCAAGAGTGCATAGTATTACCAAGCATCACCCCCATAGAGAGAGTGCTGTTAAAAACCGAAAACATCACCCCATAGCGATGCTAGTATAACGAGACACACCCCCATGACGGGTGATAGTTAAAGAGAAATATTCCTAAAAGACAAGAGTGCACACTATATACCGAGAAATCACCCATCCATATACCAAGGCATCACCCTCATAGATGAGAGTGCATAATTTTTACCGAACATCACCCCCATAGACGAGAGTGAAAATAGTATTTCCCGGCATCACCCCCATAGAAGAGAGGAAGATTACCCAGGGCATCACCCCCATAGACGAGAGGCATGTAATACCGAGACATCACCCCTAGACGAGAGTGCATAGTATATACGTAATACCGGACATCACCCCCCTAGAGAGAGTGCATAGTAAATTTTCCAAGACATCACCCCCATAGACGAGAGTGCATAGTATATACCGGACATCACCCCCTAGACGGGGGTGATGAATTACCGAGACATATCCCCCTAGACGAGAGCCCACGTACATACCAAGAATCACCCCATAGATAGAGCACACAATATTCCAACTCACCAATAGACAGAGTGCATAGTATATACTGAGACATCAGCCCTCCATACACAAAAACCCCATATATTTAAGACAACCCCACCACCCCCCCCAAAAGGGGACCATACATCAGCCCCCTATAGTGGTTTATGGGGATTATTATTTATAGAGTACAATATATTGGACAGATCATTATCTGTATATAAATTTGTGCAACTTTTCCCCTTTAAGTGAATTATTTAAATATTTCATTCTCATTATTGTTATTATAATCCCCAGTATAAGATTCTTATTTCTTGTGAGCTCCTAATATACCCAGGCTTTTATTTCATCTTTTTTGCCCCAGGTTGAAAACCCCTGCAGTAACGGATGCTGAAGAAAATTAGATGATTACATAAATGTATACATATGCCTTACCTAACCCGTACATAGCAATCTTTGTGCGGCCTTTCTGCAGCAGTACCGGGCTGATGTCAATTTTTTCTACAGATGTGGAACGTCCAAAATGGTTCACAAGTCCAGCACAACTTAATAAATCCAACGCACAAAGACCATCCGCCTGTAAAGAAAAAAGCATAGAAGAACTGGTTATAGTGGGTGACAGTAACTGTGTTCTAGTTCAGGTATCTCAAAAAAGTCAGTACACCCCTCACATTCTTGTAAATATTGTATTATATATTTTCATGGGACAACACTGAAGATCTGACACTTTGATACAATGTAAAGCAGTCAGTGTGCAGCTTGTATAACAATGTAAATTTGCTGCCCTCAAAATAACTCAACACAGCCATCAATGTCTAAAGCACTGGCAACAAAAGTAAGTACACCCCTAAGTGAAAATGGACAAATTGTGCCCAAATTGTGAATATTTTGTGTGGCCTCCATTATTTTCCAGCACTGCCTTAACTCTCTTGGGCATGGAGGTCACTAGAGCTTCACAGGTTGCATCAACTGGAATCCTCTTCCCTCCTCTATGACGACATCACAGAGCTGGTGGATGTTAGAGACCTTGCGCTCCTCCACCTTCCGTTTGAGGAGGCCCCACAGATGCTCCATAGGGTTTACGTCTGGAGACATGCTTGGCCAGTCCAGCACCTTTACCCTCATTCTCTTTAGCAAGTTAGTGGTCGTCTTGGAGGTGTTTGGGGTCGTTATCATGTTGGAATACTGCCCTGTGGCCCAGAAGAGAGGGGATCATGCTCTGCTTCAGGATGTCACAGCACAAGTTGGCATTCATGGTTTCAGTGAACTGTAGCTCCCCACAGCCGGCAGCACTCATGCAGCCCCAAACCATGACACTCTCACCTCCATGCTTGACTATAGGCAGACACACTTGTCTTTGTACTCCTCACCTGGTTGCTGCCTCACATGCCTGACACCATCTGAACCAAATAAGTTTATCTTGATCTTATTAGATTACAGGCTAAAGTTCCAGTAATCCATGTCCTTAGTCTGCTTGTCTTTAGCAAACCGTTTTCAGGCTTTCTTGTGCATCATCTTTAGAAGAGGTTTCCTTCTACAGCTTTTTTTATATATGTGCTATTTTGGTGGGGAGTATAATAGCAAAGCCATTGTTGTGTCATGTATTTGAGCATGCATGGAAGTGTGTTAGAACGTGTCCGTCTTTGTGCTCGCCAAATATTGGGAGGTAGATTTGTATTTTAGCTTCAGTAGCTTGAAGAAAAGTACTTGACTTTTTCTCCTCTCAGAGCGGTTACAGGGATTGAAGTCTTAAGTATTAAGAAAATCACTTGCTGCTTACGTGCCTCGTTTGGAGCGCTGTTCAATTTTTATTTCCTACTTCGATGACAATCAGTCCACTCCTTCACCCCCCTCCCCACAGCAGTACAGAAAATTACACAGCCCGAAAAGACAACAGGTAAAGTGATTTATCCCAAATGTGAGACATTAAAAAAAAAAAAAAAGTAAAATAACACAAACCAATAACGGCTGGTAATATATAGCTCGTTATCCTACATTGTAATTAACTAGAGAGCTTACCAGTCAATCAGTCATTCAGATAACCAGTGGGTGTAGGGGAATGGCATTAAATGTTCTAAATATCTCTTCCATGTTTGTAATGTACTGTCATTACAATTCTGTGGGCTTCCTGCAGGTCTGCACCAATGCTTTGAAGGCAAGAAGCTTAGTAATTTTAAATCTCCACATACAGGAAACAGCTCTGTGTCGAGCCCAGGAGATCAGTTGACAAATAGGGTGGGGCTATTTTTTCTCAGGGAAGTATTTGGAGCGAAACCCTTTTGATCCTGCTTCGTTAAAGGGGTTGTCTCACTACAAAGATTGCTTTTTATGTTAAAGGGGTTTTGCCAATGGGTTCAGCCTAACAGGCTGAACCGTCCTCTTGAACCTTGAAAAAAGGGGTGCTGTGTTTCTGTGTTTAAAAAAACAATTCCCTCCTCCAAGATGTCATCGCACCACCTCCCATGCACGCTCCCGAGGCTGATATTCAGTCTCTGTAGTTGAGCAAATATTGTTTGGCTAAACCACAGATGATAACTGTAGTGTGCACAGGCTCTCTGCTCAGGAGGGAAGATAAGATCCAAGCAGGCAGCATTCACTGACTACAGACAGGGGAGGGGGGGGGGGGGGGCTGAGCAGGGAGCGTCTGCATGTTTACTCAGATAATTACATTACAATCGGCAGATTCTCTATACAGCAGACACAAGCTCTGTCACAGAGCAGAGGTAGTGCACATGCCCAGAAGAACTGCTTTGTTCTCCCCCTCCCTTCAAAGCTTGTTCGTGTGCCCTGCCATCAGATAAGAAGTGCAAACAATGCAAGTGCGGCCAGATCAGCTCTTGGTCATAGCTTATGTAAACAGTCTGGAAACTAAGGGCATCTAAGCAACGCTGCAGCTCTCACAGGCTACACTTTTTTTAATTACATATATTTAAGAATGTGATTAAATATCCATTTTGGAGAATCCCACGTCAACATTAGATCATGGCAATACCCCTTTAAAGATGTTGCAAAAACAAGTCACTTTGCAATATATGTCCATTAACAGTATCCTACCTATTTCCTCTTGTATGGGCTGCATCAGCTCCTCAGGTCGCTATAGCTATAGACCTCGCGTCCTTAACAGCTCTTCTCTGCAGACCAGTAGAAGCCAGTAAAGGCCCCTGAATTCAATGTAGTGAGACAACCCCTTTAAGATTTCAACATGAGGGGGGAAACAGACTGAAGTTAGAAAGGGAGGAAGTTAGACAAAGCACTGCAAAGGATCCTGGGTCTTGTAAGTATACAGGGCAAAGAGAAACAACATTTAAACAGGAAATGTTGCTGCTCAGTTCTAGAGGAGGATGGCTACAGCACAAAAAAATCAGAGATTAGCGCAGAAAACATCGCAGTGGATGAATGAAGACTCATGAGTACAAATTTGACATTTTTTACGACCCATGAATAGGGTTGAAGAGAGGAAAGGAGTATGTGGTCAAAGTTGATGACAACTGGCCCATGTTAACAGTACATTCAGGTTGATAGTTTAGAATGTCAGATTTGTCGTGGTAGAATGTCCAGGGGTCCCAGATTTTTCGCAATTTGAAAAGAGTTTCCAAAATCAAGGCCATAAGCTTTTGACTGACCATATAATATTTTTCCCTTTTGATTATTTCAGAGAATTCAAGGATAGCTTGTTTACAAGTACAGGCAATGACTTGCTCAAGGGTGATCAAAAGGGTGAGGCTCCAAATACTTCACTGAAAACAAGCCACACCCTATTTGCCAACTGATCTCCTGGGCTTGACACAGAGCTGTTTTCTATATGTGGAGATATAGAATTACTAAGCTTCTTGCCTTCAAAGCATTGGTGCAGACCTGCAGGAAGCCCACAGAAATGTAATTAAAGTACATTACAAACATGTCTAACTTTTCTTTTTGTGTAGGGGACCAAATTCTTTACCCAGCGATGCCCCCTAAAATGTTTTTCTCACTAAAGAGTGACCTGTAATTGTGTGAATAAGGTACTAGACTCAGATTTAGATGTTGAACACTTTGTAGCTGTTTAGCCAGGTGTAGCATGATTCATCCATTAAGGAATTCTGGAAGATAAATGGGAGCATAGCCAATGAGCAAATAGGCTACGTGTGTTGGGACTAAATAACATCTAAGCGTTATGTTAAAGGGGTTGTCTCACTACAAGGATTGCTTTTTATGTTAAAGATCTTGTAAACACAAGTCACTTTGCAATATGTGTCCATTAACAGTGTCCAAACCTATTCCTAGATATCCCCTCTTGTATGGGCTGCATCAGCTCCTCAGGTCACTATAGCTACAGACCTGTTTGATCTCTCATGATAGGCTGCCAGCACTGGTTGCTATAGCTACAGACCTGGTTTCTACTGCAGCCTAGTGGAAGCCAGTAAACACGCCCCTGAATTCAAAGTGAAACCAAGAAAACAGGACCGAGGTAAGATGAATCAATGTAGTTAGACAACCCCTTTAACCCCTTACCGCAAGAGCCAGTTTTAGCCTCTCTGACAGAGCCCCATTTTTTTTTTCTCAGAATAAATTTTTATTAAAACATTTTTTAAAACTTTAACAACATAAAGTCAAAAGAAAAAAGCAACATTTGTATGCAAGGGAAGGTCGGATGACGAACTACATGTAAAATCACGATCAGGAAGAACGACCAGGACATAGGCCTTCCCAGTAATGAGCCCTGCCCAAAGCAGATGAAGGCCCAAAGGATTGAAACAGGTTTAGTAATAAGATGGGCACCAAAGTACCTTGGACCTAGAGGGCCCATGTCCTTACTGATGCAAAAATGAAAAACACAAAAAACAAAAAACAAATAGGAAAAGGGTAGATGAGGTTAGGAAGAGTAGAGGGACGGAGAATAGGAGATGGGGAAAAAAGGGAAAGTAATGTATACTGCCGGGCAAGGGGAAGGCACAAAAGGAGGAATGTAGTCAAACCTCAGTAAGAGGTGTAACCTTTGAATGCCAAGGAGCAAAGAAAGTAGCTGTTGGCTAACTGCCCCCGAAAGCCCGAAATTCTGGGCTGGATTGAAATATGATCCAAAGGGCCCAAGTCGGAGAGACCTTAATAGCGTCCTCGTGGGTGTGCGCAATTAGTTCCTCCATTCGGTGGATAGAGACCCATTTTTTTAAATCTGGCATGTGTCACTTTATGTGGGAATAACTTTTTGACACTTTAACCTATCCATGTGATTCAGAGACTGTTTTCGCGTGACACATTGTGCTTTAAGATAGTAAGAAATTTTGGTCCAAAAAAATGATTGTTTAGTTGTGAAAAATATCAAAGTATCGTTAAAAATTTGAAAATTTACCAATTTCAAACTTCAAAAATTTCTGCATGTAAGACAGATAGTTATTCACTCAAAATAGTTTATAACTAGCATCTACCGGTTTTCTCTGTAGATTGGCATATTTTTTTAAATGTCTTTTTTTTTTTTACGACATTAGGGGGCTTAGAAATTTAGTAGTAATTTTCAAATTTTCAAGAAAATTTGCAATATACATTTTTGTTAGGGACCAGTCTAGTTCTAACGTGACTTTGATTGACCTGTATGGTAGATACCCCCATAAAGGACTTCAATTTTAAAAAAACAGCATTTAGGAAGTTTTTTAAAATCCATTAGGTGTTTCCGGGAAAATTTTAAAGCAAAGTGGGGTGAAATTTCAAAATTTCCCTTTTTTTCCCGGGTTTTTTAAAATTTTTACCCCATTATTCACGGGAATCAGTAAAGGTGATAGAAAAAAGAACTTAATATTATTCCCAGTTTTCTTGCCGTTTTCAGTTTTTTCCCCTTTTTGGGGCCCCTTTTAGGCCTTTTTTGGCCTCAAACCACAAGACCCGAATAGGGGGAGCCCCTACGGACTCTGGGGTCTCTTTTTTCTTAGGATTTTTTTTTGGGGCCTTTTAGGTTGGGCAGACCCCCCAAAGGTTTGCTAAAACTTAATAAACCCCCAAAAAAAGCCCCCATATTGGGAATTAAAACCCTTTAAAGGGTTTTTATATCCGGGGGTTTGGCCAGTGAGTTATATCGCCCACCAATGTGGGGTCACAAATTTTTTGGTTGGGGCTGGGGGAAAATAAAAAAAAAAAAATTTCCAACAATCTGAAATTTTTAGTTTGAAAAGGGTTTAATTTTTAAAAGGGGAACCCTTTGGGTAAAAAAAAGAACCCAAAATTTTGTTACCCCAATTTTTTCCCAAATTTAAGGCCAATCCCCTCCATGTGGGTGAAAAACCTGCTGTCGGGGAAACATGGCAGGGCATATAAAGGGAGGGAGTTTTAAATTTGGTTTTTGGAACGCAGATTTTGGGGGGGCCCAAAAATGCCCGCACTTGAAAAGGGCCCCCAAAGAAACCAGGAAGGGGGAAACCCTTTCCCAAAGAAGTTCCCCCTTTTTGGATTCAGCCCCCTCAGGGATTATCTAGGGGTTTTATTGTAAATTTTGGGCGCCGGGTTTTTTCCCCATAGATTTTTTTTGCATTGACCCAGAAAATGGGGGGGGGGGAAAGGGGATAAAACCCCGCCATTTTTTTTTGGGGCTTAATTTTACGGGGTTCCCCCCGTGAGGTGTAAATGCGGTTTCTTTACTAGGGGAGGGGTTTAAAATTTGGGAAAAGGATTTAAATTTTATATAGTTTTTTTTTTTTTTATTACTTTTCCCCAAAATTAAAATAGGTCTATAAAAAAAATTGCTTTTTTTATGTTGTTTATTCTGACGCCAAAAACTTTTTCAGTTTTTGTAATGGAGGGGATTATGGGCTTTTTTTTTGCGGGATGAGTTTCTAGTTTCTTAGTTTGAAAGGCCAAAAAAAAGCAAGAGTCCACCCAAGTTCAGCCTGTTGTGCTAAGGGGGTTGCCCAGAGGAAGGAAAAAACCCCCCAAATTTGAGGTAGAAGCCAATTGTCCTCATTTTAGGGAAAAATTCCTTCCCGACCCCAATCTGGAAATGGGAAAAAACCCCTGGAAAAAATGACCCCTCCAGAACCCTAGACACTAAAACCCTTTGTTATTTTTTATGCTCCAAAAATTGCACCCAAAACCCCTTTTTGAACTATTTTTTATTGAATTCCCCAATGAGAAGTTCCTCGGGCGAGAGTTCCCCCCCCAAAAGGTCTAAATGCTCTTACAGAAAAGAACCCCTTTCATGTTTTTGTAGAAACTTTCGTTCCCCCAAGACGTAGGGGAAATCCCCCCTTGTTTTTGATAAGCCCTGGGTAAAATAAATCTTGGGAGAAATCCTATATTGACCTTTGTTGTAGTTAAACATATTTATTTGTCCCCGGAAGCTGTTTTTTTCTCTAAACTAAATAAACCCAAATCTTGCTAATTTTCGGGGTACTGTGTCCTTTCCAGCCTTTTATTATTTTTTTTGCCCCTTTTTTACCTGTTCAAGCTTACAATGTTTTTCCCTGTGCACGGTCCCCCAAACTGTCCCAATATTATGTGTGGTCTAACCGGGGACTTGTTTTAATGGGGGGAATTTAAATGTTCTCCCCCTTGTCCCTTTTTGCCCCTTCTAATGCCCCCAAAATGACCCTTTATTTGCCTTGGCGGGTGCTTTCTGACACGGGGCTGCTACAATTAAGTTTACTGTCCCCCGGGAAATTCCCCAAGCCCTTTCCCCAGGTCACTTTTACCCGGGTGTTTTCATGTAACCTTTTAATTTGTTTTGGGTTTTTTTTTCCCCCTGTGGAAAAACCCTTTCATTTATCCCGTGTTAAAAACCCCAAACTGCCCCCTTTCCCCTGCCCAGGCCTCCAACCCTTTTCCCGATCCCCTTTGTAATTAAAAATTTTCCTCTATTTTGTTGGGTTACATTACAGAGTTAGTACGTCTGCAAAGATCGATATTTACTGTGGGAATCCCTTTTGTAGTTATTAAGAAAAATGTTGAAGACGATAGGGCCAATTATGCCCTTGTGGTACCCCCCCTGTTCAGCAACCCCGTCTGGTATTTACCCTAAAAGCCCCCCTTTGTTTTTATCAGTGAGCCAGTTGCTTTCCCCAAAATTGCACACGTTTTCCCCCAGGCCAAGCATTCTCATTTTACTTTTCCAAAAATTTTATGTGGGACCGTATTTAATTTCTTTAGAAAAATCTAGGGTTTTATGAAAACCAGTGGGTTTACCGATTCGTTAGCACGGGGCTTTCAAGAATTAAAGATGATTTGTCCCGAAGGGAAACCGATCCTTATTTTAAAACCCCTGCTGGAAAGGTGTTTTACATTTATTTTTTAGTGGATACTCCCCGGATTGATTTTGGAAAAACCTTCACCTTTTTACCTTCAACAAGGGGCAAACTTTTGGCCCCATAAATTTTCTGGGGAACACTTTTTGACCCCTTTTTGAATATTGGACCCATTTGCTATGCGCCCAATCCCTTTTGGGGCAACCCCGGTTTTTTACAGTCCATAAATATTAAGAATAGGGGCCTTTTCTTTTGCATCCCCTTAAAATCCCCTTTGGGGCTCGTGGGTGTAGCCATTGGACCTGGGGGTTTGTTTATTTTAGTTTTTCTTAAAACGGAGCTGCACTTCTTTTCCCGGGGAAGACCCAAAAAACTTTTAAGTTGGAGTTTTTCCCCAAACCCCTTGTTTTTTCCCGGGAAACTCATCCTTTCCCCGGTAAATAAGTGGGTGAAAAAAAATGTTTAATAGGTTTTTCTTTTTTTTTATCGCCCTTCTACTGGGCTCCCTCAAATAATTTTTTCAAAAAGGGCCCAACATTTTTTTGTTTTAATCTTTTAAAAAAATTTTAAGTTAAAAAATATTTTGGGGTTAGTTTTTCTTTTTTTTGGCGAAAAAGTTTTTTCGTCTTTCCCGCTTTGCTTCCTTTAATTTTTTTTATTTTTTTTTCACAAATTTATTTTTTTTCCCTATAGCTTTTTGTGCCTTTTTCCTTGGGCCCTTCTTTTTTTAATAGTGAAAAAGCTTTCTTTTTTTTTTTTTTTTTGCCTCTTTTTAATTCCCCGTTGATCCCATTGGGGTTTTTTTTTTTTCTAATTTTGTTTTTCCAAAAAAGGTATGTAAACCCCAAAAGTGGTAGCCCCAGGTTTTTTTTAGAAAAATCCCATTTAATTTTAGTTCTCCAAAATTTTTAAAAACCCTTGTCCCAGTCAATTTTGGTTTTTTGGGCCCCCCCTAAGAGGGAATTTAAAATTTTGGATTCCCAAAAATTCAGTGTTTTTGTGGCTCCTTGACAAAAAACTCTATTTTAAGGTTTTAAAAGGAAAATTTTTTATTTTATGGTCACTTTTTCCCCGGGGCCCCCCAAACCCGAACCCTTTTTTACTTTTGTCGGTCTATTTGGTTTAATATTAAATCTAGAGGGCCCCTTTTCCTCTTGTCGGTTTTTCCCATTTTGGGAAAAGGGAATTATCTTTGTTATTACCAAAAAACCCCGTTTCCCTTTTTGGGAGCTACAAGGCCTTAAAATTTCCCAAATTTATGTTTTGGATAGTTTAAAATCGCCCCATAATTAAAAACCTCTTCTGATTAGGGTGGCTCATCATTTGCTGCGAGTACATCTTCTATGGGTTCTTTTTATTAATTGGGGGGCCCTTTTGAAGGGCCCCCCTTTGTTTTTACATTGTTATTTTTACTTCCCCGTAATTTACCCCTTTAAAATTCCCCTTGTTTATTACCCGAAACCCATATTTTTCCCCCAGTGTTGGATTCAGATTTGGAAATTTTAAAATTTGAGACAGGGAAAACCCCCCCTTTCCGGGCTTTACGAACCTTTCTAAATAGACTGTAAACCCCTTTTAAATTAACCCCCCAGTGTTTGCTTTTGTCCGCCATGGGCTCAGTTATTCCCCCCTATGTAATTTTTTTTTCTTTGTTTTAATACTTTAGGGTTAATTTTTTTTGTTGGTCAGGGTCCTTTTGGGATTTGGGCAGCCCTGCAATTTAGAGATTTTTTCCGTTTTTTTTTTCCTTTCTCCCTTTATATTTTTTTAAATATTTTAAAACCCCCCCCCCCCACTCCACCCCCATTTTTTTAAATTTTAAATTCCCCGCTTTTCTATTTTTCCTATCTTGGGATGATATTTGTTTTTAGGTTTCCCTCCCCCCCCAGTCCCCAGTTTTAAATATTCCCCCAATTCCCCGGCCCTTTTTGTCCCCCAATACAAACTGCACCCCCCCCCCTTTAGGTGCAGCCCGTTTCCCCAGCATAAAAGTCT
Organism: Phyllomedusa bahiana; assembly: GCA_025379985.1. NCBI lineage: Eukaryota > Metazoa > Chordata > Amphibia > Anura > Hylidae > Phyllomedusa > Phyllomedusa bahiana. The sequence continues at coordinate 33,730 of JAODAL010032465.1, forward strand.
GTAAACCAAAACAGAAGTCAGCCAGTTTTTCCCCAAAAAAAAAAATTTTTCTTTCCTTTCAACAATTTTTTTAGCCCCCTTATTCACTTCCCCTTTTTCTCCGTGCCTCTCTGGTGTGGCCCAGTGGAACAGGTAAAAATTTCTGAAAATTTTTACCTTTGGGGGTTTTTTGCCCCGGCTTTTGGCCCCAAGTCCCTGAAATCGGTTTTTTTAAAGGGCACTTTCCCCTACCCCTAACTTTGTCTTGGGGCCAATGTGGCCCTTTTACGCTGGATTCTAAACCCGCCCCCCCCGCAATTTTGTAAAACCCCATTTCCCCGATATGTCGAACCCCGGGGCCCCCGGGAAACCAAAAACTGTTATGTTTTTAAATTTGTACCAAATTTTGGGGTGCATCACTTTGATCAGTTTTTTTTTTAAGGTTTTTATGAGGGAAATTTTGAGCAAAATACAACATTCCCGGTAGTGTTTTTTTTTTTTTTATTTTTTTAAAAGCGGTCCCCCGTTTTCAGTTTTAAAAGAAAATGCTAGTTTACTCAGCAGGTTGTTTTCGATTACAGCGTTTTCCCCAATTTTTATATTTTTTTTTTAAATTTTACGGGTTTTACACATAAAAACACTTTTATTCAAAAAGGAAAACTAGTTTTTGCATCGCCATAGTCTGAGAGCCATAACTTTTTTATTTTTCTGTGTACGGAGCTGTGTAGGGACTTATTTTTTGCGGGATGAGTTGACATTTTTATTGGTATCATTTTTGGGGAGACAAGACTTTTTGATCAGTTTTAAATCCGTTTTTTGGAAGGCACGGTGAAGAAAATACTGCAATCCTAGTAGTGTTTTTTATTTTTAACAGCGCTCATCAGACAGAATCCAAGACCAGTTAGCTTTACTATCTGGGTTGATACGATTACGGCGATACCCAATTCATAAATTTTTTTTATTTTGAAGCACTTTAAAAAGAAAAAAAAAAGTGCTTTATTGTGTAAAACAATATTTATGCATCTCTGTCTTCTTTTTTATTTTTAAGTATACCCAGAAGTGTAAGGATGTTTTTTTTGCGGGATGAACTTACGTTTTAATTGGTACAACTTTGACGTTTATATGAGTTTTTGATCGCTTTTTATTCCATTTTATGTGCTGCAGGATGTACAAAAATCGCAATACCAAATATGGATACTTTATTTTTTATCTTTTTTGGGGCGATTGGCGTTTGTAAAGGGGAAAAGGGCGGTGTACGTGTTTTTTATTTTATTTTTTGTGTTTGTGTTTTACTTTTTTTTTACTTTTTCAAATTTTTTCACATTTCCTCAGTGGGGATTTGTAACAGCAATCATCAGATTGCTGTTACCATGGTAGACCTGTACACAGCGTTGCTGCTGTGTACAGGTCGCCATGGTAACCACCGATCACCATGCCCACAATGCATTGCGGGCATGGTGATGTCACCAGACTACCTGGATGATTTCAGAAAGCATCTGGGGAGTCCGGTAAGAGACCGCGAGCGACATCTCCGCCGCTTGCTGCGCGGATGGCAGGCAGCAGGAGCTCACTCCTCCTGCCTTCGGTTTCATTATCGCGACCCTGACAGGTCGCGATAATGAAGCGTTTTTCACTCCAGCCGGGGGTGATGCGGCATGCGGCCAGCGGTAATTTACCGCTGGTTCCAGGTCTCGCCCGCAAGCCCGCGCGGTCGCCAGGACGTATGCATACGTCCATTTGCAGGAAGTCACTTACCGCTAGGGCATACGCATACGTCCAATGTCGGGAAGGGGTTAAAGCTTACCTATAACATGAAGGTATTCATGCCGTTCTTATAAGTAGTTTTTCCTTAGTGTGTCGGTGAGAATTGAACAAAAATTTGCTCCGACAGCAAGTAGAATAAGCAATGGGGACCTGGAGATAAGAATACCCAAATAAAGACTGAAAAAAGACCAGATGCAGAAGGGTCAGATCTACACCTGTGTTCAAAAGGAACTAAGCTTGAGTCGCATTTTTGAGGAGCGCAGACATTTTTCTTTTTGGAGGTGTCTATTTCTATTTGAGATGGGTTTGCAGTATTTAAACTCCCATTGAAATAAACGGGGAACACTGTGGAAGTGTGTCCCTCTCCCCATACTCTAAAGCCGACTCGTACTGAGTTATGAGCTGGCTTCAGATCTAAACTTTCAAGCTTGCACAAGGCCTTTAAAGGGGTTTTCTCAGCAAAATGATTAGCTTTTAACATGCATGGAAAGATAAATGAAGACTATTACTAAATACATAGTCTTGTTGATCTTGCTTTAGTCAGGAGATAAAGAAAAGTACACAAGTTTCTCCGATTACCGACCATCTCTCCCCACCTCTCCTGCTCTCTCTCATCTCTCATTGCTCCAAGCTGCCCTCACACCGACCATGGTGATTCCCGCTTACAGAGCCTTATCTCAACCAACGAACTTTGTTTACTTAACTAAATGAGAAGCTTTCACCCTTTACTGATCTGTAGCCTTGTGTACGAAACTTTGTAAACTCCAGAAGTCATGGTGGTGTAACTGGAATACCTTGGAACAGCAGAGCTGATGTGTCAATCACTTTTATAGACCCGCCAATAGCCTAAACATGGAGTGTGAAGCTGGCTGTGGCTCTATAAAACAGCATGGTGAGAAAAGCTCTTTAAGGCCCACCAGGCTAGTGCATGGATAGAGGACAGAAGTAGTATTTTGTTATCACTGCAGACAAAAAGACGGTTTCAAAGAAGTGGCCTCCATAAGAACCAGCAGAAGAACACAGAACTCCTTTTCTTGGTCAAATTCATCCCTGAGGATTTAAAGGGGTTTTGCAACGAAGTAAAATTGACGTTGGAAGTTTGCAATTGAAATAACAAACATTTTCAGCATTCATTATTATTAAAAATTCTGCACTGTTTTTGTTTTAGCTGCTCCTTTAGTGATCCATTGTTTCCAGCTCGTCTCAATGGGATACGACCAGGTCTTAGAGCTCCTCAGTACTGGTCGCACATGCTCAGACATCACTTCTTTACTCCGGCAGCTAATGATTGTTCAAACTCCATGTGCTTTCACTCTACTCCCGACCTCTGTGCTCCTTAGTAATTAGTCAAACAGTGCAAATAAAAAATAAAGAGATATGTGCATTGATAACTAGGACCCTTGTGCCTGGAAGCAAAAACTTTACCTCTCAGCAACTCACAATGCGTTACATAAATAGACCTTTCTTTGACTAGAGAGAGGAAAGGCCTGGTGATGTCATCCTGCTGGGTCACATGATAGGCAATTCAAACAAATCACATACGCCCCCTTCTGAGCGCACAGAGCTGAAGAGCTGGATGCAGGAGGTATGAAATGAGATCGTGGCAAAACCTTTTAAAGGAAAGGTGGGAATACGCTGAAGGGAGACGACTTAGCTTTGACTGAAAATTGTTCCCAAACTTATTGTCTCAGACACCCAATTACAGAAGTTTGAATGGGTTTTCGCATCTTCACGTTGATTGCAAATCAATAGAATACGACAGAATACGACAAAAAAGTGTGACAGGAGCGGGTCTCAGACGTGTGACTTATTTTGGAAATGGGCCCCCGAAAGTTTTCATTAACATGGGAGTCGGTCGCGAAAGACTCTACATTTTGTTCTATGGGAGTTCAGAGTACAGGTGAGCAGTGTTTGGCTTTATTCAGAACTCCCATAGAACAGAAAAGGAGGGATCGTTCCAGAGATAGGTGCGGCTCCCAGAGGTGGACCCTCACCGAGCCCACTTTGATGGCATAAACTAGTTATATACCATTAAAATGCGAGGTGGGAGAACACCTTTAATGGATCTCAGAGAAAGCAGATACTTTATAATGGTAAGTGCTTTTATTTTGGGTATGTTTTTTAACGTAAATATCTATAAAAAAAAAAAAAACACAATACTCAAACTGTCTTTAGTCTGCTGAACTTTCTGTGCCAATTAAGAAGCTCAACTTATACACATTGTTAAACAAGGATAATTACCCCAGTAGGATCATCATGATTTCCATGAACACTGAATGTTGGAATACAAATGTTTAAATTGTCATCCTGATAATTTACCCATGGAAACCTGTGAAAAATAAAAAGGCAAAACGTTAACCACAGAAGTAGTAAACTCGGTGCAATTAACTATATGAAATATCTTTAAAAACAGTTCAAGTCACACAAAAAAAACATCTGTGCAAAAACCATATATTCAATCACTGGAATAGACTATTAGAAGAGTGAAGAAATCAGGCGATACCTTTTGAAGCTAACTGAGTATATTTGATGGCGAGCTTTCGAGAGTACTAGCGCTCTTCTTCAGACATGGTGTTATACAAGAACTGAAAATGTACAGACTTTTTATACACAAAAGACATGAACCTTCAAAGCAATTAAGAATCCTTAAAAATAACAAAATGCAATATACGTAGAGCAGTTATGTACAACAGATCAAGAAATAAACAGTCTGGAAACTTGTGAGGCATGACAGAGGAATCAGTAAATCTTTCTCTTATCTATTTGCAATCAGGGGTGATTTGTTGCCCTCACAGTTCATAGATAGTGTGACATGAAGCTGCTATAAATATTAAGTCCATTTTGCAGAGTTTTTAATTTTTGCATTAATTTATATTCCCATTCCTTCCTCTCCCTCAGTCTTAAAATGTCCCATTAAGACCATAACCTGCAAATCTTCCTTGCAGTGATTTTCTCCAGAGAAATGTGCGGCCACTGGCAGATCAGTTCTGCTGTTGTTAATGGTGAATCTGTGTGAGTTCATGCGCTGGCTGAGTCTCTGCCCTGTTTCCCCAACATAGAGGCCTGTGGTAGGACATTGCATACACATGATCAGATACACCACATTGCTAGACCTGCAGGAAAATGTCCCCCTAATTCTGTGCACCTGCTGGGACTGTGGGGCAGGTACACTGTCAGCAGTGTGGATGTGTCTGCAGGTCTTGCACCTGTTTTGCAGGCAGGGTGAGGGGCCATTTTCTGTTGAGGCCTTCAGGGCGCTCCGGACAATAATACGCCGCAGGTTTGGTGGTTGCCGAGAGGAAAGGAGAGGGGGGACTGGGAATATGTCTTTGAGTCTGTTGTCCTTATGTAGCACAGGTTGAAGTTCCTTGGCAAACTTTCGTAGGATCTCCAGCTGTGGGTTGTAGGTGACAACTAGGGGCTCTCGTTCTTCATTCTGGGTCTCTTTGTATGTAAGTAGACTGTCTCTGTTGATGGCGGCCGCTTTGCTGATTTGGTTGTCAGTCAATTTTGGTCTGTATCCAAGTTTGAGAGAAATTTTGATCCTCAGATCCAGAGGTGTTTGTCCAGGTCTGTCTTGTTCGAGATGCAAATACGATTGTACCGTATAGCCTGGCTGTTATATAATGGATGTATCGTATAGCCTGGCTGTATATAATGGATTGTATCGTATAGCCTGGCTGTATAAATGGATTGAATCGTTATAGCTGGCTGTATATAATGGATTAGTATCGTATAGCATGGCTGTATATAATGGATTGTATCGTATAGCCTGGCTGTATATAAGATATTGTACCTAATAGGCTGGCTGTAATATAAATGGATTGTATCGTATAGCTGGCATGATATAAGGTTGTTTCGTAAACCGGGTGTATATAATGGTTGTACCGTATACCCCTGGTTTGGGTAAAAAAATTGTACCGAAAAACCCCTGGTGTAGATAAAATTCCTTTTTGTTGGCTTGGGGGGAAGCGTCTTTCCTGAGGTAGGCCGTTCTGTCTGTGGGTTTGGGAAAACTGATTAGTACCGGGGGTCTTTAATGGTTTTTGTGGTATCCAGAAAGTGGATTTTGCTTCTAAAATAGGAATTTTAAAGGGTTATGGGGGGGTGAAAGTTATTGAATATTAAGTAGGGCCCCCTGCCGCAGTCCAGAGACAAGGATAATCGATAAAAAAAGAACTATGAAATACTTCTCCTTCCTGCCGGCGAACCCGCCGGGGGGGGAGATAAGTGACATTTTAAATTACTGGGGCGTATACGCGCCGCGGGAAAATAAAATCTAGGGCCGGGAGGTCCCCCGGCCCCCGCTCCCGCCCGGCCAGGGAAAGGGGGCGAATTTACCCCTAAAAAAAAAAAAAAAAAGAAAAAAAAAAAAAAAAAAAAAAAAAAAAAAAAAAAAAAAATATTTCAATCAATGTGCTGTTGTGTAATCAGGACACCCAGCTCTCCGGGTGACTCTCTTTGTAACTGGTCTCCACTCCGGCCAAAAGATGACGATGGAATGGAAATGGACAATGGGTGTTCTCAGCCCAGAAGCTCGTTAGAATTAGTTCAGCTCGGTAGATTTCCTATCTCCATTCTATAAGGTACATGGATTATATTCTGTCTTTTTATAAGTTGTTTTATATTCTGAAAAGAGGAAAATCAGAATGTGGGGGCTTAAAATTACCCCTTTTAAGAGAGCAGAGCACAAAGGGGGGCCCCAACCCACACCTGCCTATTACACGCTGAGCAGCGGTATTCTAGCACTTCTATATACTGACGTCTATCACCAAATTTACATATAATGGGAGAGGGATCACCAATTCAGAGGGGTTTCCTTCTGCCCTTTCTCTATAGGGGGGCCTCTTCCTCATGTTATTTTCCAAGTTAAGATTTAAATAGCTGTTACTTCTATATAATTGATGTGTGAGTGTGGTTAATCCCATCAAAGCACGAGCACAATACAGAACACATAAACTGTATAAAGCTATATAGCTGAAGTGCTAAAGAAACTGCAACAGGTGGCAGGCAAAACGTGAAAAGAAAGAGAGAGAGAGAAATCTTTCGCGGGTTTATTGCCCCTTCTGAATAGAGAGAGGGGAGAAAAGGGGGGTGGGGGAAAAGAGAGGGAAAAAGTTAGAAAGGAGGCAGAGAGAGGGGGGATAGATAATAGGTGAGGAAGAAAGAGAGAGAGAGAGAGAGACAAAGAGAGAGTGACAGAGGGGGAGTGGAAGAAAGAGAGAGTGACAGAGGGAGGGGGGGGGGAGAGAGCGCGCCGCTCCTTATCATAAAAACCATATAAAAGAGCTCGTTTCCCCCTTATCATATAACCCTATTTTTCACAGAGCTCCCCCTCTCCTTTATCATTCCCCCCTTTTAAAAACCAGAGCTCCGCCTCTCCCTCTTCATTAAAAACCCTATATACACGAGCTCAGCTTCTTTCCTGTTCATATAACCCTATATATCACAGAGCTCAGCTTCTCTCCTCTATAAAAACCCTATATACACAACCCCAGCCCTCTCCTATCATATAACCCTATATATCCAGAGCTAACTTCTCCTTATATATAACCCCTTTTTTCACAGAGCCAGCCCCCTCCCCCTATCTAAACTTTATATATCACAGAGTCGCTTCTTCCTTACATATAACCCTATATATAAGAGTTCGCTTTTTTCCCTTAATCCAAAACCCTTAATCAGAGTTCGTTTCCCCTCCCTATCATAAAACCCTTATATACAAGCCCCTCCCCTTATCTAAACCCTATATATACAGAGCTCCCCTCTTCCTCTACATAAAAATTTATTCCAAAATCGCCCCTCCTTACTATCATTCCCCCCTAAATCAGAGCTCCCCTCTCCTCACATAAAACCCATATATCACGGGTTCACTTCTCCCCTCTTCATATTAACCCTATATTCACAGAGCCAGCTTCTCCCGTATCATAAAAAACCTATATATCAAGAGCTCGCTTCCTCCTCTTTTTTTTAAACCCTATAATCACAGACCCTCTCCTCTATCTAAAACCCCTATAAATCCGGCTCAGCCCCCTTCCTCTTTTATTAACACTATATATCACAGAGCTCAGCCCCTCCCTCTACCCTTTTAAAACCCCCATATATACAGGTCAGCTTCTCCCCCCTCTATCATTAACCCTAAAATATCCAGGCCAGCTTCTTCCCTCTATCTAAAACCTTATTAAAAAGTCAGCTTTCTCCCTTTTTCATAAACCCATATATCCAGCTCAGCTCCTCCCCTTTATCATAAAATCCAAAATTTATCCCCGAGTAAGTTCTCTCCCATCATATAACCCTTTTTAATCACGAGCTCAGCCCCCCTCCTTATAAAAACCCCTATAATCACAGAGCTCAGTTTCTCTCCCTTATCATATAACCCTATATATCACAGAGCTAAACTCCTCTCCTCTAAAAAACCCAAAAACCCAAAAAGCTCATTTCCCTCCTCTTCATATATCCCTATACTCACAAAAGTCAGCCCCTCTCGTATCAAAAACCCCTATATTACAGGCTCCCTTCTTTTCTATATATAACCCCTATCAAAAAAGAAGAGGCAAATGAAACTTGTTCAAAAACCCCCAAAGGGGTTTTTTTTAGCGCTTCTTTATATTCCTAAAATTTAAAAGTTGCCCGGAAATTTTTTCCCCTTTGCAAACTTTTTTTAATATATAAAAATCCCCTACCAAAACGTAAAAACTTATTCAAAGGTAATTTGGCCTCTCAACGCGTTTCCCTTCTCTCGCGCTTTATCAGAGTATAGCGTTTAAAAAAAAACCCTTTATATCCATCTAAAAACCCTTCCCCTTCTTACATTTTCACCCCCCTTCCCTTACAAAACCCCCGGGTCCTAATACAGGTCCTTTCTGCCCCCCGGAGACACGGGGCTCTTCACTTTTTTGGTTAAAAAAACTTTTTTCCATCAATAATCATTTAAACGTTAAAAAAAAATAACCTCTCGCCTGTGAGTGGGGTAGGGAAACCCTCCACCCGGGCGGGAAAACAAATTGGGCGGAAGTTTCACAGGAAATAGAAATCAGAAAGATATTAATACAAAGGGAAAAAAAAAAGGTTCCCAAAGCTGCTTCCAAAAGATCTAGCAGACTTTCAACATGAGAAACCCCCCAGAGTTGGAATTTTTCCCCACATTCTAGATAGAGTTTTTTTAACACTCACACCCAAACAATCCACACAGGTGACAAACAACCCAATCATTACAGGGATTGAAGAAGAAATTAGTCTACCAGCGGCCCAATTGAATCCCTCCCAGTCTTTTTTAGGCTTGAACCCAATATTAAACATTCAAAGCACCACAGAGGAAATTCTATTAACACCCATAATACATTCAGGGACGGCAAGGAAACGAAAATTATAAAAAAGAGTAACTAGATGTTTCCCGAGCAGCCAAAAAAGGGTTTGAAATTTTTTAAACCAAAAAAAAAAAAAATAGAAGGAAAAAAGCCCCTCCTTTAAAAAAAACTTCAATTTTTTCCAAGTATGAATTTAAAAGCAGAAGAATTGAGGTACTGCAAAAGGGGTTTAACTTCTGCCCCAAAAACGTTATGACCTTTTGGAGTGTTTCGGACCCAAAAAATTGTCGAAAACACCCTTTCCCAAAATATTTCTTATACAGAAAAAAAAACAAAAAAAGAAGGATGAAAGTGAAAAGGTCAGAGATAGGAAAAAACCAAAATAATATCTAAAGTATCCCTTTTACCCCTTTTGGGCCCGGGACATTTCGTGGGTCTATTTTTAATCAAAAGGTGATGGATGACTTTGGGGAATTAAAAAGAAAAAAATACCCAAAAGGGAATTTTTACAAGGGCAAAAAAAGGAAATAAATCCCTAAAAAAAAACAAGGGCATAATTAAAAAATCGGATAAGGGAGGACCCAAATGGGGCGGACACAGTTATAAAAAAGAGGCATGGAACATTCTGAAGGATCCAGTTTATTACCGTACAGTAGACCCAAAAGTATACTCTGAACTCCAAATAAAATTTTTGGAATTTTTAGATTTAGTTGGTTTCCCGGGAATATCGTCAAAGGGGAGAAAGCTTTGTATAAAGAAACCAAAAAAAACCCTTCTTTTACCACTCCCAAAGGTTACCCCAGAAAGGGAAACCCCCTGGGAGGCCCCCTTATTTCTGGGATAGGGCCCCCCCTGAAATCTGTCGAGGTACATTTATGTAATTTTACACCAATTTCCAAAAATGGTGTTTTCCCTTTGGATTCGATTAATTTAAACGGGGAAATTTGTGACTGGAAAAGGGAGGATACAATTTTTTCCTCACAGGACTGGTTTTCTTATTTCAAAATATAAGAAATTTAAAAGGGATTCAAGCGGGTTTGTTTTTACTTTGGGTGGTGACAGGGACCTCAGGAGAAAAAAAGATTTTTCCTTCTAAGGGCTGCTATCATCCTTGGGGGAAAAATTTTTTGAAAAAGATGGAGTACATTACCCTAGCAGGTTGGGACAGGATGGGGGGAAAAAAGTTACCCCATCGCTGGCCAATCTGTTCTGGGAGCCCGGGGGTTTTAATATCCCTTTTGGACTCAATCCATGTAGGGAAAATTGTGTACTATAGGGGGTTCATCGACGATTTATAATAATGGAAAGGGGGCCAAAAGGAAGAAGCACAAAAACCCGAAACCTAAAACGAACTCAGCAAAAAACCTTTTACATTTGAAAAAAAATGAAATCAGATACAATTTTTGATTTAAATATATACCAGGGGAAAGGGAAAATTGCCAAAAACTTCTTTTAAAAAAGTAATCAACAAATATTTCCAATTTTAAGAAAAATGGGGAAGTGGGTCGGAATGTACCTTTGGGCCATTTCGGGGATTCGGAAAATGCCCCACATGAAATTTATAAAAAACAGGAAGATTTTGAGGGAAAATATGGAAAAGGGGTACCCAGACTTAAGTTAAGGAAATAAGGGCAGAAAGAAAAACACAAAAAGAAAAATTTTTTAGAAACACACAAAAGAAACAAAAGAAGGTTTCGGGGGTAATTTATTACACGCATTCCTCGCAGCTAAGGGTCTGTATAAGATCTAGAAAAACATTGGAAAATCTTAAAATCAGATCCTATTTACAAACGTAATTACAGAAAAAAAAAGAATATTTACAGCGTCACAAATTTGAAAAAAAAGATTCCCATACGTCAGAAGAAGGATATAGGAGAATCCAGTGGGGTAAAAAGAAAGAAGAAGGAAAAAGGGGGTTTTGCATGCAGGGTTTTCCCATTCACAGTGAAAAAAAAAAACAATTTAAAAAATAACTTTTTTTTTGATATGCCTTAAAGAATGCCCCCCAAAATGGAGGACCCACGCAACAAACACCCAAAAATTTTTTCTCCCAGAAGGAAGAAATGCGGTTCCTTAAAGCTAAATATCCAATATAGTGGTGTTTTCCCAAAAGGGGGAAATTGTCCCCCTCGGCAGAGTGCCCCCAACAGAGCGGCCCCACCTATTGAGAGCGACCCTGGTCAACCCCTTAAAAGTCCCAAAAAGGGAAACCCCAGCAGACTCCCTATGTATTTAAGACACTCGGGAGAAAAAATTTCTTCCACATAAAATCATTTTTTTAGTACATGTACAGAAACAAGAAAAAAAACAAAAAAAAAAAGTTCTGTTGTTCTTTGATTCAGAAACCTGTGTAATTTGTTCAAGCCGAGCTTTTCCGCAAAAATTCTATGGGGTTAACAGGGGGCAACAAGAAAAAATTTTAGCCACAAGACTAAATCACAGCTACATAGATAATAGATAAGATTTTTTGCAATGAAATCCTTAAAGGGTGGAAATGCCGCAAGATTCCAATAGATAAGATTGGGGGGGGATGATGGTCTATGCCCAGTGGGGACATACTGCCATGCCCCATGCTCCCCATGGAGATCTTTAAAGGGGACACCCCCCGGGAAGTGTTCCCCAAAAACCAAAAAAAAAAAAACTTCCTGTTCCCCCCCCTTCCCCCAAAAAGACCAAATCGGGCCCCGCAAGAGAGTAGAGATCTTCCCCCCGATAGTTCACAGGGGAAGAGCGGTCCCCCCCCTTTTGGGGGTAAGTGAGGCTCACCGCCCTAACACCAATAACTGCAGGGTGGCCGATTTACAGCGCAGAACCGTTCAAGCAAAACCTTCCCGGTGAACACCCGCGCCAAAATAAACAAAATAAAAGGGAACATATAGCAACTTTGCTGTATAAAAAACATCCAATCTAACATGTGATGTAATAGAAAAGGGGGAAGCAAAAGCATCGCCACCTTATCATAATAGATAATAAAGGGTAGAAATAAAGGTTGGTGGACAATCGTCCCAAAACCAAAATGGCACGATCACCAAAGTGAACTTCAACCTTAGGGGTAATATAATATAGAAAATACAGTTTAAAAAAACTTTTTCATAAACAATGATAACGGCTATCCCGTCATAATTGTAAAAAAATACGTGTAACTCATTTGAATATTTAAAAATATTGAATAATGTTTCAAAAAGCACCCAAAAAAAAAGTAATCATTTTAGGGCCGCTCGGTGCAAGTTTTGCCTTAGTATTTAGTCCCTTACAGAAGATTTTATTTTGTCACCTTTTTTAGAGGAAGTTGGATTTTTTCAATACAAAAAAAAAAGACAAGATAATCCCCTTGGTACTCCCCCCACAGAAGGGCCCAAGGGGTCTCTGCGATGTCCCCATCCCCAAATGTTCACCTACCCCAGTTTTTTGTATTAGTTGTTTTTCCTACTTTTGTTTTTTACATTGACAGGTGCAGAGAAGCACCCTTTTTAAATAACAATTGAAAAATTTTCGGGTCCTGAAGATTTTCCCGTGACCCCGCACACAAAATTTCCCTTGGTTTTTTTTCACAGGGGGGTGTCACACTTACCACAATTGACATCCCAAAAGGTCTACGTTTTAACCAAGACGGGATTTGGTGGGAGGGCTTTGTATTTAAACTATCTTGCAGGGACCTCCCTTCCCATATGTCCAGGGGTCTAAAGAACAACCCTTCCAAGCCTTGCACTCGTAATTATCCCTATTTCCCCAAGCTTTATACTTCTCATACAATCACATACGTCCAATTACCTCACTACGTTTTTTTTGGTCCTTTTTGGGTAGGTTTAAAAGGCGTTCTATCCTTCTCCCCCATATTTTAACCCCCCCCGCATCGGGGTATGATACGCCCCCCAGCGGGAAATGACTTCCCCAAATGGACGTAGCTACGCCCTGGCGATCGCGCGGGCTTCGGGCGACCGGCACGTCGCGGCATGGAACCCGGGTTAAAAACCCCAGGGTTCATGCCCCCTCACCCCGGCCGGGTGAGTCACCGGCGGGTGAAAAACGCTCATACCGCAGCCTTATGGCCGCAGTAATGATCGCGGGAGGAAGAGGGCCCCCTTCCCATCGGGGAGGGGAAGGAAATGCCGTGCCCCTC
>JAODAL010032466.1:0-46895 GCA_025379985.1 Phyllomedusa bahiana
AAAAGAGATCTATAAAACAAACTTACTGACCAAAAGTGAAAAAAACACCTGTCTAAATGTAACGGATATTAAAAGTTTTTTTGGCCCCTTTTCCCAAATCACCTGTGGTGACTACAAAATTGCTGTATTCAATTTAAGTGCAAGTAGCTCATGAACAAAGCTGTAGTGCGCCAAAGTGAAAAAACACGTATCTGTAATGTATTTGGATAATAAAAGTTTTTTTTTGGCACCTATCAATTCCACCTGTGGTGACTACAAAATTGCTGTATTCACATTTAAGTGCAAGGTGCCTCAATGAACAAAGCTGTAGTGCGCCAAAGTGAAAAAACACGTATCTGTAATGTATTCGGATAATAAAAGGTATATTTTGGCACCTATCAATTCACCTGTGGTGACTACAAAATTGCTGTATTCACATTTAAGTGCAAGGTGCTTCAATGAACAAAGCTGTAGTGCGCCAAAGTGAAAAAAACACGTATCTGTAATGTATTCGCATAATAAGAGATATTTCTTGGCACCTATCAACCTGTGCTGACTACAAAATTGCTGGATTTTAATTTAACTACAAGGTGGCTATATCAACAAAGCTGGAATGGGCAAAATTGAAAAAGAACACCTATCTGAAATGTATTACTGATAATAAAAAGTGGAGTTTTGCACCTAACAAAGAACCTGCAGTTACTAGAAAAGATGTGTATCCTAAATATAAGTTCAGGCTGCCCAATATCCAGGAAATATTTCAATAGAAAACTGTTAATAATAAAGTTATTGCAGTGCAATGTCTACACTAAGTCTTGGTGAACTAAATCCAGTATTCTTTATAGAGCTTGTCTGTGTTCGCCTGCGGGCCCCCCTCCCCCCACCGCTTACCTCCGTGACTTTACAGCGGTAGATGCTCCTTTAAAATTCTCTACCTAACTACATAAAATCTTCCAATCTCTAATCTAACTAAGTTGTAAGGATCACAGCTAACAGTAGAGCTTTCTCTGTGAAGAAATAGAATAATTTCACTGAGCTGTTTGCTGAGCTGTTTGGACACAGGCAGAGCGCACGTCCTACTGCTCTGAGACGCTGAGAGACACTGAGGCTGAACAGGAAACGCTGTTCTATGTAAAACGAGGTCATGTGATTTTTCCAGCCAATCGCAACCATACACATCCCAGTCATGACGTCGCACACACATCTCATCCTGCTCTATTCTGTAAGCTGATTTGCTGGCCGCCAAAATGACAGGAAGCGCCGAAAATGGCGCGATCTTAATAGATGATGCACAGATTTTAACCTAAATTATCGCATGATCTAAAAATTTCGATCAACATAAAAACTGTGCAGATTTCAACTTTGTCGATAATAATCGCACAACACTAAAAATAACATGTCAAAATTTTTTCGGAGACTAATATAATAGAAAATAAAGTTAGAATAAAAATGTAACTGCAACTAATTTGTTATAGATTTCTATGCATTTTTGTGTGTTTTCATGTCTTTGCTTGAAATTTAGGAAAAAAAAGATTTTTGGGTGTTTTCTCTGAAAAATTATAATTAAAATGTTGTCCACTATTCATATTTTATTGAGCAATTTTGAAATAAACTTGTGAAAGTTCTTTAAGTGTGTTTTTCTACATTATGTGCATGGGGGCCTAAAAGGCCCCCATGACGTTAATATGTATATTTTTAACGTCATGCGTTCTAGGGTTAAGGAATATATCCAGGGGTGCAGTGAGCATATCAACCCCAAAGGTGTTTCATAGATTTTTTCAGCACTAGGTTGAAAATGGAAAATTACATATTTTACAATAATTATCTGAAAATTTTGGATTTTCACAAGAAATCCCGGAAAACTCCACCCCAAAATTTGTTATGCCTTTCTTTCAAGTTCGGCAATACCCTACATGCAGGTGTAAACTGCTGTTTGGGTGCATGGCAGAACGTACAAAGCAGGGAGCGCTACTTGGCTTTTGGAACACAGATTTCAGTGATTGCCATGTCACATTTGAAAAGCCCCAAAAGTACAGAACAGGTGAAACCGCCTAGAAGTTACGCAATATAAATGACAGAATAACTTTACTATGCGGTTGGTACGATTACAACAATATTAATTTTATATTGTTTTTAATATTTTATTACTTTTACACAATAGAAATATGTTTGCAAAATTTGTGTTTTTAAATCAATACAGTTTGACAGCCATAATATTTTGATTTTCTGTGTAAGGAGCTATGTTGGGGCTTGCTTTCTGTATTTTTATTGATACCATTATGAGGTTCAAATGACACCAATCACTTTTAATGAAGCATTTTAGGAGGTGGAATGAAAAAAATACATCCGTTCTGGAACTTTTTTTTATTGTAGTCACTGTGCAGTATAAATGATATGATAACTTTACTAATCAAGTCGATACGATCACAGTTATAACAAACTTGCATTTTTTTTATTGTTTTACTACTTTTACTCAAATTAAAAAAGAAAACACATTTGCTATCGCTACAGTCCGAGAGCCACGACTGTTTTATCTGTATGTATATGGAGCTGTGTAGAGGCCTGTTTTATTTGAGATGAGTTGATGTTTTTATTGGTGTAATTTTGAGGGACTTGATTTTTTGGTCGCCTTTTAATCTGCTTTATGGGAGACAGAATGAAGAGAATACAGCAATCCTTATAATGTTTTTATTATTATTTTTATTTATTACAGCTCCCACCATGCAGTATATGTGACATGTTAGTTATACTTTGTGAAACAATACAATTATAGTGATACTCAATTTTTTTCTCTTTTCATGTTCTAGCATTTAAAAACAAATAAAATAAACAATGTTTATGCATCGCTGTATACTAAAAGCCTCAACTATTTTATCTTTCTGTATTCAAAGCTGTGTATGGGCATTTTTTTGCCGGATGAACTGATGTTTTCATTGGTACCACTTTGCTGTGTATCTGACTTTTTTTTATCACTTTTTATTCCATTTTATGTCCTGCAGGATGAACAAAAATCAACTTTCTTTTTAATTGTTTTTAACAGTGTTCATCTTTTGGGTTAAAGAGCATTACAGATTTATTGGTTCAGTCATGTATCTTTATTTTTTTTTAGAAATTTGGTGTTTGTAATGTGAATAGCGCAGTGCATGTGGTTTACTTTATTTATTTGTTTGTGCATCTTAACACTTTTTTACTGGTCTTTACTTAATCTTTTTTTTTTTTTTACTTGTCCCTATAGGGGACTTGACTCCACAATCTTTAGATAGCTCTTCTAATACTGTGCATTACATGCCTCTACCCGACAGTGTTACAAACTGTCAATCACCATGCCCTGCTGTGTCCTCTGAGCATGGTGAGGTGATGTCAGAGACAACCCAGAAGCCTTTTGGGTTATCATGGGAACCATGGGCAGCCCCACAATCTCGCACGGGCAGCTCCCTCTCTCTGTCTTTCCCTTAGCTCCTGCAGTAGCAATTGACACAGCATTTAAGGGATTATCTACCAGTTTACTCTGGTTGCGGGTGTTAGCACAAGTCACCAGCTGTGACCCACACTAAACACCCCTTTCGGTTTAAATAAAAAGCAATTTGAGGGGAAAACCCCAAAAACCATGAATTAAAAAATTGTCAAACGTCCCGAAAGGGGTTAGTCATGTTTTTACATGTTTCAGAAAAAACAAAACAGCTGCTGGTATGTCCAATAGGGGCAATATTGCAAGGACAGAACAAGGGAAGGGTGATGATTTAACCTGAGGAAATAAAACTACCAGGGGAAAGAACATTTAAGAACCCCGTAAAAGATTTCACTGGAAAAGCTTTTAGAGATGGAGGGAAAAAAATCAATAACACAGGACCCCCTGAGGGCCCCCTTCTGCAGTGTAAAAGGAAAGGTATTACAGTGCCAAACTTTACAAAGGGTCCCCAAAAAAATCAAAGGGGAGTTTTATTTTGTTTCATTTAGTCATCCCCGAAATCACTTAAAAACTTTAGTTTATGCAGAAATAGAGTTTCAGAGGTTTTAAAAGAAAAAGGGTTTTTTCCCCCCCCAAGGGGGGTGCTAGGCTGTTTTTTTTTCGGGGCTCGGGCCCCCAAAAAAACCCCTGTGGCCCCCGAGCCCTCCCAGGGCCCCGGCCCCTGCTGTGGGGGGTTTTGGAGCCCAAAAAAATTGGCCCCTTTACTGCATGTGTTTTTCCCGGACCCCCATGCGCTCGGGCTGCCGGGGGCAGAGAGCGAGCGCTCCCTGCTCCCCAGACGTGTCGGACCGGGGTAGGGTTTCCCAACGCGGGGGCCGCCGGGGGCCTCACACGCGAGGACCTGCCGCGGCCCCCCGCGCCTCGCCCCCACCGTACATATGTGAATTTCATCGCGGGGGCTGCCTCTCCTCGGGCGCCCCAGCGCGTCATAGGGCCCAGCGCCCGAGGGGCTGCCGGGGGGAGCGCGGGGTGAAGAGGACAGAGCGCGCACGCCGGGGAGTAAGGGAGATTTATAGAAATGTTGTTTATTTTTTATAGCGTTACCTGCCTCAGGGCCCCTATATATGCCTGTGGCCCCTATATAATGCCTGCCTGGTCGGCCCCCATAACCTGCCCGTGCCCCTATAATGCCTGCCGAGCCCCCATATCCCGCCATTTGCCCCTATAATTGCCTGCCTTGGCCCTCATATCCCTGTCTGTGCCCCTATAATGCCCTGCCTGTGGCGCCCCCAAATCCTGCCAGTGTCCCCCATATCCTGCAGGTGCCCCTATAATGCCCTGCCAGTGGCCCCCATACCCTGCCCGTGCCCCTATAATGCCCTGCCTGTGCCCCCATATCCCTGCCTTTGACCCTAAATGCCTGCCTGTGGCCCTCCACCCCCCCCCCCCCCCCCCCCCCCCCCCCCCCCCCCCCCCCCCCCCCCTTATCCCTGTCTGGGCCCCTATAATGCCCCTGCCTGTGGCCCCCTATATCCCTGCTGTGGCCCCCAATATACTGCCTGTGCCCCTTTAATGCCCCTGCCTGTGGCCCCCATATCCCTGCTGTGCCCCCCATATTACTCCTGTGCCCCATATCCCTTGCCTGTGGTCCCCCATAATACTTGCCTGTTCCCCTATAATGCCTGCCTGTTGCCCCCATATCCCTGGCTGTGCCCCAATAATCCCTGCCTGTGGCCCCCCATACTGTGCCCCTATAATCCCTGCCTGTGGCCCCCAATATCCATTGCCTGAAGGCCCCATATTACTGCCTAGTGGCCCACATATCCCTGCCCTGTGGCCCATAATTACTGTCCTGTGGCCCCCATATACTGCCTGTGGCCCCCATATCCCTGCCTTTGCCCCATAAACTGGCCTGTGCCCCTATAATGCCTGCCTGTGTGGCCCCCATATTACTGCCTGTGGCCCAACAATGCCAACTCTCCAGTTTTTGGCGGGTGGGTCCCGCTATTTGGGGTCCCCCTCCCGCCCTCCCGGGGGAGTTTGCATTCCTCCCGCCGGCCTGCAGTGCGGCGGGGGTTCCTTTTAAATTACCGCGGCGCCAAGTAGTAGCGCGGTGCGCTACTCTTGGCTGCCGCGGGACGCTCCTACATGGCGGGTGAAAGCGGCCCGCAGCGGCCGCACACCCCCCGCGGTCTCACTGTGCGGGGAGGAGGCAGAGAGGGACGCTCCCTCCGTCCCTCCTCTCCCTGTAAGTACGAGCGCCGGTGTGGGCGCCGCACAACAGATTTTTCAGCGGCTGCAGGGGGAAGTGACGCGCTGCAGCAGGGGAGTGACGCGCGGCTGCTCTCACTTCCCCCTGAGCCGCTGAGAGATCGGGCAGAGCGGCCGCGCTGCAGGAGCCTGGTGAGTGAGTGGATTTTATTATTTTCTTTTTATTACTTTAGGGGGCTCTACCTGGCTAACAGAGATCGGGCACTACCTGGCAACAATTGGGGCGATCACCTGGCCAACATGGGGCACTACTGGGCAACACAAGGGGCACTACCTGTCTACAGATGGGGCACTACCTGGCTAACAGAGGGGGCACTACCTGGCAACAGAGGGGGCCACTACCGGCAACAAGGGGGCACTACCTGGCAACCATGGGGGCAACTACCTGGCAACAATGGGGGCACTACCTGGCAAACAAAGGGGGTCCCAACCTGGCAACAAAGGGGGGCAGCTACCTGGCTAACAGATGGTGCACTACCTGGCTAACAATGGCCACTACCTGGCAACAGAGGGGCACTACCTGCAACAATGGGGCACTAACCTGCTAACATGGGCACTACTTGGCTAACAATGGGGGGCACCTACCTGGCTAACAAAGGTGGGGCACCTACCTGGCTATACAAAGTGTGGGCAATCTACCTGGCTACAAATTCGGCTCTACCTGGCCTATAGAGGGGGCATCTACGTTGGCTACAAGGTGGCATCTACCAGCCTGTAAGGGGCAGCTACCTGTTATGGGGGGCTACTACCTGGCTATAAGGCATCTACCTGGGCTTCTTCCAAACCTTATGCATTAGGTGAGTGGGGTGTGGCTTTTTGAAGGGGCGTGGGCAAACCGACAAAGATGGGCGTGTCCATCAAAAGTTTTGCCGCGGCGCCGCCGCCCCTAGAGTCCCCTCCTGCTATATCACTTTCAAAAGTTTGGCAAACAATGCTGTAGCCCCCATACCCTGCCCTGTGGCCCCCATAATTACTGCCTGTGGCCACCATATACTGCCCTGTGGCCCCCAAATCCCTGCCAGTGCCCCTAATAATGCCCTGCCTGATGGCCCCCATATCTGCCTGTGCCCCATAAACTGCCCCTGTGCCCCCATATCCCTGCCTGTGGCCCCATATCCCCTGCCCTGTGCCCCCAATAGCTGCCTGTGACCCTATAAACCTGACTGTGCCCCCCATATACTGCCTGTGGCCCCCACATCCCATGCCTGTGGCCGCCCATATCTGAGCCTGTGGCCCCCATTATACTGCCTCAGTGCCCCTATATTCTGTCCTCAGTGCCCTATATGACCTTCTTGAGGCTCCTATATACTGCCTCAGTGCCCCCATATACTGCATGTAGGCCCCATATACTGCCTCAGTTGCCCCCCAAACTGCCTGTGCCCCCTATATACTGCCTGTGGCCCCTAAATACCTGCCTGTGGCCCCTATATACCTGCCAGTGGCCCATATACCTGCCTGTGGCCCCATATACTGCTTCAGAGCCCCTATATACCTAACTGAGGGGACTGCGATACCTAAAATTAAGGAGTTTTGCAGAAATGTGAGGATTCTAAGATATACTGTCCAAATCCTCAGGACGAGTATTGGCCGGAGCAATCAGCATGAAAGGAGTAACCGTATGGAGAAGTCGAACGGAAGGTGAAACGACTCAGAATCAGAAAAGACGTCTCCTGTGAGTCAACTTAAATGTAACTGCAGTGTAATCACTGATATCACTGCAGAGTCTACATACAACTAGTATCTACCACTATATGGTCACTATATGGCAGTGGATATGTCTTTCAGAGCTGTGTACAGCTGATATGTCACATGTGGGGTCTGCAAGGATTATTTGATCCTTATTAGTTATAGTTTGGGTCTTGGTTTTGTAGGAGGGTTTAGTAACAAACACTTGTCTGGTATATTTTGCTCCATGGTATCGTGTAGTTTTGGTGACTGATTAGTGGTATATGTCATATAAGGTGAGATTCTGAAAAATAAATTTGTCATTGTGATTTTTACTGTACAGTGACGGCTGAGGATATGGACTGGATCTGTTTGGGATGTGCAGAAAATTAGTGACAGGAACACAAGTTTTTTCCCTGGTAAAAAAAACATCCACAGTTCACTATGAGCGCGAAAAATGTCGTGTGAACCCAGCCCTACCCGGAAAAACACAAAGGGCCCGAGCCCCGGATGTTTTAGGACCCTAGCAACGCCCCTGCCCACCACAATGATTGGCTTTTAACCTGTAGGGAAAGGGAAATAAAGACCAGTCCCACTTTCATTGCTGTTTTGATATTGCTTTGTTTAGTTTTTAACTACTGCTCGTGTACACAGGTTTCTCTTGGTTATTAACCTCCTCTCCCTGCTTTCTATCTTATCTGATTGCTCCACAGGCTGACATCCAGCCATGGTAAGTCACTGTTAGCTGAGTGTTATCTCCAGCACAGGAGCTTATTTATCTATGTTACTGACAAACTTTAAATCCCTACATATCTCTGTTGCCTTTTACAATAGAATTTACAAACCTCATGTTCCTTTATCAGAGTCAGCTAGGAATAGCAGAGCTGATATCCCAACAATGATATAGACCCACCCACAGCCTGACCAGAAAGTTTGTGTCTGAAGCTTCCCATAGCTCTTTGAAACAACATGGGAAAACAACTCCTTTAAGGGAGAGGTGAATAGTTAGAAGTACATTATGGCTCCAGAATTGATCTTCAGGGAGACTCCCTGAAAAGGGGGAGTCCTCCCGGTTTCCCTGAAGAGTTGGTAAATCTCCTGCTATGGTAGGTTTGCCACCAATCTGGTAAACCACCGGCAGGGACGGTTTTACTGCCAGGGGGCCAGTGCCGGTATTTTATTTGTACTGGCCGTATCAAGAACTGGTAACGTTTAGAATACACTCTTGTGCAGCCTATTAGGGTATACGGCAGCTAAACCACTTTATACACTTTCTTACTTGCTGTGGGTTTCTCTGTATATAGTGGTGGTGCCAGGGTCATGAGATGCTGCCCTGACATCACGTGGGGCAGAGGAACCACATTGTAGCTCAGCTCTGAAAGAAAGCTGATTGATGTGCTGTTACACAGCTTGGATGCTGGTGAGGTCCAGTAAAGCTGAAGGATACCACATCCCTTACCAGCTTTCCTCCAAAGCTGTTACCCAGATGTTACAAGGAGTTGTGCTTTTGTGTAAAAAAGAGCATGTGTAATGTAAAACAGGGGGTGTAGCCAACTCAAACCATCAAGGCGGCAAGCTGCAATTCAAAATCTCCCCGAAGGCCACTTCCAAAAGTTGACAAGTATGACTTAGCTACATGTGAGAGAATAAGGCTGCTAATAGAGCAGAAGGAAGAGCAAGGTCTCGAAATCTCTTTTTCTGTTTTTGGTTCAAGGAAAAAGATTAGGTGCAGGACGGAGTGATGCAACATGGGGAGTGGGAGATGATTCCTAGCTGGGTGCTGTACATTTTAACTGTAAAATAAGTGTCTAGGTCTTCAGAGCAAATACATGTAATATAGATGTAACATTGCCCCTTGCAAGCTATGGATTGTGCTTGTATCTTTTGTGGTTGCTGGTTTTTATAAATGAACAAATATAGACTGGTATAGTAGGTGTCTGTCATATTGTTTCACAGAGACTGTTCTTCCCTATCAGGTTCAGGCTACCTCTTCCTGTTCAGGCTGTGGGCAGTTCCAATTACATTTCTTGTTCGGTCTGTGAGTAGTTATACAGCTTCACATTCACACTTTCTGTTCAGGCTGTGGGTGCTTCTACAGCTTCAAGCTTCCACTTCCTGTTCAGGCTGTGCAAGGTTCTACAGAAGTGATGAACATTTCAACTTCTTTATTTCTAGCTGACTTTGTTAGAGGGACATTGATGTATTGTTGAAGGAGGGGGTTAAACAATAAGGGAGAAGGCTACAGAGCTCTTAAGGTTTAAACTTTGTCAGTAGATAAGCTCCTGTGCTGGGGATAGTACTCACAGAGGTTGTGGGTGTGAGGAAAGGACTTATCATGGCTGGCCAGGGCAGTTGGAGCAATTAGAGCTTGCGTACACAAGCAAGAGAGAAGAACTGCTGTAACTCTGAAAGGAAGCAAAATCAAAACAGTGATGTATTTTGTAACAATCTTGTCTTTATTTACCTTTGCCTACATGTTTTTATGTTCTAACCATACACATGCATATTTTGTATGATAGCTGTACAACTCAGGATGTAGACAGAAAATCTTACTATGTCGTGGTCTCATACTAGATGTACTGTATATGAATATGTGGAAATGTTCTTTAATTATAATATATAATAATCAGATATATCAAGTGTCAGTGGTTGAACTTATACCCATTTCTTCAGGCTTGCCTATAACCTTCACTAAACTTGTCACTACTTCCTCCACAGACATGTCTGCCCCTCACCTCCTGTCTCTTCCCCCTCCTTGTAGATTGTAAGCCCTCGCGGTAGGGTCCTCTCTCCCTCTGTCGTGCCAATTGTCATTATCCCTTATTTATGTATCGATTGACTTATGTAATGTATGTAACCCCCTCGAATGTACAGCGCCCTGGAATCACTGGCGCTTTAAAATAAATAATAATAATAATAATAATAATACCTCATGAATGTATGGTAGATACCTCGTGCATACTAGATCTCATTTTAGTGGAAAATAAGTTTCTCCTTATTGATTTCTGCACGGCTTTCTTAATGTCTTTGTTTCTTAAGCTGTATATTATGGGGTTTATAAAAGGAGTGAACACAGAATAAAGCAGGGATAAAATTTTACTGATGGTCAATGACCGTCCTCTTGTTGGAAAAACATAAACACCAAATATAGCCCAGTAGAATATGGAGACCACAATGAGGTGGGAGCTACAGGTGGAGAAAGCTTTCTGTCTACCAGTATTGCATGGGATTTTCAATATAGTAGAAACAATTTTAACATAAGATGTAATAATGACAATGCTCGGGACGACGGCTATAGGAAGAGCTAGTAAATAAATCTCCAGTTGAACAATAAATGTATCTGAGCAGGAAACTGCCAGTAAAGGAACAACATCACAATAAAAATGGTCAATAACATTTGTCCTACAGAACTCTAACACTGACAATGATATGTTGTCAGACAGTATAACAGTAAAACTGACCAACCAGCACATGGCAACCAATGTTATACACCAAGTCCACTTCATTATAGAAGGGTAATGAAGGGGCTTACAAATGGCCACATATCTGTCATAAGACATCACAGCGAGAAGAAGGCATTCAGATGTTTCAGATACACAGAAGAAGTAAAACTGAGTGATGCAACCAATAAAAGAAATGGTCGCCCCATTATTCAGGAGGATGTGGAGCATTTTGGGGGCAATATTTGTGGATAATAAGAGGTCCGTGATGGAGAGTTGTGAGATGAAGAAGTACATTGGGGTGTGGAGGTTCTTGCTGGCAGACACCAGGGTGATGATCAGGAGGTTCCCACATATTGACCCCCAGTAAACCACCAGGAAAAGACAAAATAAGGAAATTCTTAGATGTTGGCCACCTTGAAATCCTAAAAGGAAAAACTCAGTAGCCGCAGTCTGGTTCTTCTGCTGCTGCAAATTCAAAGACAAGATAAGTTGTTACTCAAAGAATCATAAAAAAGTTAGAAGCACCTCCTATCATTATTTAATGTAGAATAAAGCTGCTTCGTAGGTGCATTATACGACAGACGTATCAAATATGCTAGCAATGATATGCTATGCGCCTAAGTTATGCTATTCGCATCAATTATACTATTCAAGGTAGACCACACGCCAGATTTTTATCAGGTTTTTTCATTCAGGTGCTCTATACACTCATTTAATGCGCCTTAAAACTGCCGTTCTGGCGCCTCTTTTCTGACATGTCGCCCAATGTGATTGAATGTTATGTGACTTAATTAGCATCTTCATTGGTTTTTCAAGGTCCCCAATACTATGACCTGAGAAGCTCAGTCAGCAAGAATACTAGGCTATCACTGTATTTTCACTGATATAATAATGTTTCTTCTATATGATATCAAAATCATTAGAGTTGTACATAAATGGAGAACTGAAAGAAAAGATAAAACCTATTTTACATATTTAATACAAATTTGAGGCTTAAAAAATCATATTAATCTGTAACATCAATAAATATGAATGACAAGCACTATCTTCGTTCAAATGATGTCTATTTCCCCCTCAACACTTCTTATGATATTTCTGAGCCATATTATTATGTTAGGACCCAGACCAACTAAGGTGTTCTTAAAGGTGGATTCCCTTCATAGCAAGTACTGCTGAGAGGGCCAATTATTGTGAAGTAAGCAATTTGCACAAAGTGTGTTATTGATAAAATGTATCCTTTACCTAATATGGCCTTTTTTGCACCTTCAACTTCCTCTTTTTTCTTCAGCGGGGTGTGCTTTCAGTGGTGGCCAGGAATGCATGATTATCAAAGATTGACAGAGTTTCTGTGACTTGGTCGGGCCTGGGGGAGGCATGGGGAGTGCACATGAGTGAAAGTGTCTTTTCTATTCCAGCCAGTCAATGTTATTACAGTCTACATGGAGGTCAAGGCATTATCAGCCTTAACCTTCATGTAGTCTGTAAGCCCTCACGGGCAGGGCCCTCTCTACCTCTGGTCCAGCTGTTAGTTATTGTCACCTTTGTATTTGTTTGACCTATGTTTAACCTCGGTTTATATATATAACCCCTCTCGAATGTACAATGTTCTGGAACTAAGGGCGCTCTAAAATATATAATAATAAGTAAAAACACACAGTGGCGGTCGGTTACGATAGAGACAAGCAAACATGTTGAAGGTGCTAAAAAGGTGTGTATTAGGTAAAGCACACATATTTTTCATTAACATGCCTTATAAAAATTGCTTAATTTACAGTAATTGACCCTTCCAGCAACACTTGCTGTGATAGGAATACTCCTTTAAGCAGCCTAGTGATGACAAATAACACAGATCGATCCGTGAGTATTTTCATGCAGAACATGATAAAATTCTGAGCTAAAATGAATACAAAAATGAATTAGCTCCATCCTTGTAGAAGGCATCCTCCAAAAGGGGACAGTCACCAGGATCTGTCATTACAGTGTTCTGTATCAAGCATTCTCATTTGCACCTGTGTTTCCTTTTTCTGCATATTGGTCTTTCTCTTCCTGAGTGTGAAATTTCTTTATATTGTCTTTTTGGCAGATATCTAAGTCCAGTCCAAATTCAAGTTTGTGTAAGATGAAGGGTGGTAATCAGACAAGTAATAGCATCATAAACTGACTCCCTGCACTTATACACAATGTGATCCCAAGGTGTATGTGAAATGAGTCTATGGAGAGGTCTACGGTGTTCCCCCTGAGTCCTCAGTCCATTAAGAAACTGAATTGAGTTAATAGTTTTAACAAATAAGTTCAATTGTTAAGCAATCAAATGAATTGGAAAACAACCAGAGCAGATTGTAAATCAGCAAAAGCTAAAATGTAATATCAAATACAAAGGTCAAATTCAACAGCTTTCTACTATGGAAGAAGTTACTACGTGCAGTGACGTGTTCCAAGGGTTGCATCTTATAGCAGTGCCATTGTAAGATGGTCAAGTTGGAATAGAGGGGCATTGTTTATTAAGGGGCAATGGTGCAAAACAAATGTCGGAAGACTCAATGATAAACTCCAGTGGAACTTTACTCACTCAGAAGGCACTAATGCTTGGCAGTTACTAAAGGCACAGTTTTTGGACAAGTTCAGAAAAACTGTAGGTTGGTGTTAAATTCTGTTAAATTCGGTAAACTACTTCCTTCACACTATCCGGACAGTGTTCCTGTCACTGTTCCACAAATGCATGGAGACTGTCTTCTTTGCTCTCTTGCCGACTTCGTCTCTCCCTTGCTGCCCCCTCTCACATTCAGCAGCTCAGTGAGTCTTTTCAGTTTTGTGGTGCCCAATACTCTTCACTGCACACTGGTCTATAGGCATGTGCCCAGCATCCTCTCTGGTGGGAACTCACATGTTTTAACCATGACCAAGGTAACAAACATGTAATGTCTCCTTCATCTCACACCATTACATGGCTCCAAGATGAGGCATAATGTTACATATACTTACGACATGGCTCCCATGGACTGGACATGCCTGCCACCATGCTGCAACAACAACAGAGTGCAACTGACACTGACCATATTGTGTAGTTAACATACAAGTGTTGCAGTAAATAAAGACATAACTTATAACAACTGAATACATTTTTATTTGTCACAGATTATACGGGTGTCTCACTCATAGCAGGGTACACACTATGCACCCCTATATAGCCTACAGTATAGATAGCTGCAACAACGTGATATATCCTTGAAGAACCAGTATATAATTAAGTTTACCTATACTAGAGAGCTGTGTGATCCACCTTGATCTGCACTTCAAGACATTATCTATATACAGATCACAGCATACTTGTAGCCATAAGTCACCTTCTAACAGTCATAAAGTTCAAAATCAACAACTCTGAAGTTTATCATGTGTGTATTATCTAATATATTGCACTGAAGTCTGGGAAAGCCCCTATGAATGGATCAGCTAGCATGTGCCTGACATATCAATTCTATCACTTTGCTTGTAAAAGTATCTTTCTATGTAGGACCCAGCACACCTTTTCTACTTCTCTGATTGACTGCACCGTGTGTTTTGGACCTGAAGGTAGATTACTTCTTCTTGGATGATTAGGTGTTCCAATTGATGGGCAACATTCTTACCTGCAGGTGAGTTATGCATGTTTTGTGGCAATGGGTTGGAATCTTACGTAGCTCACCCACTTTATCTGTCACAGATCTCCATTGGTATTCAGCTTCTCTTGCAACTATACCTGGGTATATAGCTCTGCCATTGCTGGCACTGGAACTGTACCTTGCTGCATGCAATGATGAGACTCTACATTCTTTCTCATCCTTCAGATCCCTCATTTGGATTACTGCCTGGGGTGTAGGACAAGGCAGAACAAAGCTGATAAAACTGAAAATTTACCTTAAGCCTCATTGTGCCGGTTTCCAAATTCATGTGTGGCCGAGAAACAACGACACCTGAAATCATGCAGATTTAGATTCCTTTTTCCTCTCTATATTAAACATGTGCAAGAGTTTCTATAGCTTAGAACTGCAGTAGTGCTACTACGAAGACAGGTAGTTATCTCTTTACTGGACAAGACAATAAACTCACGGTGTAAGCAATAATGATCACATTTTGATTCATTAGTTATTAATAAGAACCCACATAATAAGCCATACTACTGTGTGAGAAGGAATAAGCAGAAGCTTTTGGGAGAAGGTAATATGGAAGTGCAACTCTCAGTATAGTGGAAATGTGCTCCATACAGAAGAGCAGCTTGTCAGCCATAATTAGAGATGGGCGAATTGATTCTAATGAAGTGGAATTCGTTTAGAATTTCAGGAAAACTTCGGTTCGGAACAAAGTCGAAGTTTGGGGTACTTCGGGTGAACGAAGCGTGTTTTTAATTGATAAAATAGCTGTGAGCACATGGCGTTACATGGGGCAAAAAACTCTAGGAGGAAGAAGGCCATAGCCTGCATGACATGTGCAGAGATGAAGCCAATCAGGCCCGGCGGGATTCTGTGACCACACAGCACTATATAAGCCCGGGGGCGCGACGCTGGAGCTCACACTCCTCTCACTATACTGATCAGGAAGGGGGCTGCCGGGGCTGCTTATGATAGTGATACTAAAGAACTCATTTTTTATACAGCGATTTTTGGGGGTGTCACAGTTTGTCTCAGAGACTGCTTCTCTTACGTTCTAATTCTGATTTTTGGGGGGTTTGGATCTGAAGTCCAGTGTGTGTCCAGTGCAGCTGCATATACATTTTAATGCTATCTGCTCACAGCACATTGAATATCCAAGGGGCATCTAAGCCAGTTCCTGTTGTATTTATTTAAAGAAACACGTTTGTTTTAATACCAAATACCACTTCATTTTTGGTTGCTCATTTATTTTGCGCAATTTACATCCAGAGGTTAATTAAGTGATGTTCTGCTGTTGTGGTCACTAAAAGAAAAGTTTTTTTTCACTTCCAAAGAAGAAATTTTGCTCGTAGCAGAATTCATAACCGAAGGTTAATTACAAGTTTTATTCTTGTTGTGTACCGTAAAATACACCCCTTTTTTTTAACACGCTACAAATTTGGTTTCTTTTTTTGGCAGCACATTTCTTTTGCGCAATTTACATCCAAGGGTTAACTAAGTATTTTTCTGCAGTTGTATTCATTAAAATAAACGTTCCTTTTCACCGCCACAGAAGAAATTCTGTAGCATAATTCATATCCGAAGGTTAATTAAGCCTTTTTTGGTCTTTTATTTTCCCAGTACAATACACAGTGTTTTTATAACCCAACATACAAGTAAATTTTTCCTGTCCATTGTGGAGCGCAATTTATATCCAAGGGTTACCCAAGCTTGTTACTGGGTTCATTTGGAGCCCAAATACGGGGTGTGTTATTTATCATATACAGATATCTCATCAAACAGTGTTTGTACATTTTAGAACAAACATATGTCAGACAGAGAGGTGGCAGGCTCTTCACCTGCGAGTGGCAAGGCAAAACATTCCTGGGGCAGGCCCAGGTCGCAGCACAGCAAGGGGACGTCGCAGCAGGGTCACTGGGTGAGGCCACAACTGCCGCTGTCATCTAGGGGCCGTGTGGTTTTTCAGCAACCCAATGTTCTTGATTGGTTACTAGCTCATCCACTTCCTCCCAGTTTGACATCTGAAAACCCCAGCCAAGGTCGGTGGGAACTCAGACACAACCCTTAGTTGGCATGGCCCGGGAGCGGGTCAGCGGCTCTCACCTTTTCCTCAACCCGCCACGGTCCCACCCGGTTCCCTCAGCCAGAGATCTACTTTGTGATCTGGCTCAGCGCTACTATACAGTGAGGATGAACAATTTGAGGAGGGCGTCGCAGCTACTTGGCACGAAGAAAGGGGGGCCAATATCCCCTGCTTCTTGCAGTATTGATTGTGGAGAGTGGCATGGGAGGTTTTTTGGCGAGGGGTAAGCCTCTGCATTACCAAGCCCGTTGAGGGAGGCCAGCAGTTGACATATCAAACACTCATGAAGTATAAACGTGGTGGTTTGAATCCAGTTTTGCAATTCACCAAAGTTTGTTCCAAATGCAGCGTATGGAACTTGAATGAAGGGAGACCATAACTAACAGGAATTGTTTTAGGGTGCTTATTTTGAAATTCTGTGCCATTGTTGCTGGAATTCAGAACAAAACTGGAATGGGACAGAAAACAAAAAAAAAAGAAACAGCTGCCAACTGGCTTTGTTTTTATAAAAAAGGGAGGCCCTTCCCCTTTAAAGGTGGAAATAGGGAGGTCCTCCCCTGTTAAAGGTGGAAAAAGGGGGCCTTCCCTGTTAAGGTGG
Source organism: Phyllomedusa bahiana (assembly GCA_025379985.1). NCBI lineage: Eukaryota > Metazoa > Chordata > Amphibia > Anura > Hylidae > Phyllomedusa > Phyllomedusa bahiana. The sequence continues at coordinate 17,075 of JAODAL010032466.1, forward strand.
AAAAAGGGAGGCCCTCTCCCTGTTAAAGGTAGAAAAAGGGAGGCCCTCCCCTTGTTAAAAAGGTAAGGAAAAAGGGGAAAGGCCTCCCCTGTTAAAGGTGGAAAAGGGAGGCCCTCCCTGTTTAATGTGAAAAGGGTGGCCCCTTACCCTGTTAAAATGTTGTTTTCATCAATTTCCCCTGTTCAATAATTTCCCCTTTTTTAATATAGTTGTTCCTGTTCATCAATTTCCCCCTGTTCAATAAATTTCCCTCTGTTAATATATTTTTTTCCTGTTCATCAATTCCCCTGTTTCATAAATTTCCCCCTTTTAATATATTTATTCCTGTTCATCAATTTCCCCTGTTCATCAGTTCCTGTCTGCCTGTGTACCCGACCTTTCTGCTACGCTACCTGACCTCGAATCTCCGCCGCCTGCCCTGACCTGTTGGCCTGATCTTTGACTACGAGATTCGCCTTACGATTCGGTACCTTGCTGCGCCTCGGCTGCCACTGCAAGCTAGTCGTGCCAGAGTTAGCGACCTGGTAGACTCCGGCTGCAGCAAGTCCATCCCGCTTTGCGGCAGGCTCTGGGGAAAACTGGGACCTACTTAGATCCCGCTCCCTGCCGTGGCTATTGGCATCACTTGCGGTGGTCCAGTGTATCCACTACCGCTGTCCGTGACAACATGAAGCAGTGGAATGACGTTATTCATTCCGTCGTCCTGGCGACTGACAAATAACGCACGTCTGCATGCAAGGGCCTGAAAAAATTGGCGGGTGTCATCATGATCTGCCATTAAAATTACACAGGGGTGTACTCCTGTCCGCTTGGATCATCAATAAACCATTAATAGCCTTTCTCTGTTCATAGAGTTATACCATCATATGGAGGCTGGAATTCCACCATTTGGAAATGTCACATATCAGCCTATGTGGGAGAGGTCGGTGTGCTGCTGCAGCTTAAGGAGGATGTGATTGGTGGTGTAAGAACAGCTGAAGTGCATGCAAAATTTTCCTGGCACTTTTTAGAATGTCTTGCGATGGGTGTAAGACTTAACAACCTGATTGAGCATTTCCTCCTGTGTGTGACTTCGTTCGCCGAGGGGAATCATCCTGTCCACTTGGATCATCAAAAATCGTTAATGGCCTTTCTATGTTCAATAATTTCCCCCTGTTAATATATTTATTCTTGTTCATCAATTTCCTCCTGTTCAATAATTTCCCCCTGTTAATATATTTATTCCTGTTCATCAATTTCCACCTGTTCATCAGTTCCTGTCTGCCCGTGTACCCGACCTTTCTGCTATGTTACCTGACCTCGAATCTCCGCTGCCTGCCCTGACCTGTTGGCCTGACCTTTGATTACGAGTTTCGTCTTACGATTCGGTACCTCGCTGCGCCTCAGCTGCCACCGAAAGCTAGTCGTGCCAGGGGTAGCGACCTGGTAGGACTCCCGCTGCAGAAAGTCCATCCTGCCTTGTGGCAGGCTCTGGTGAAGACCGGGACCTACTTAGACCCCGCTCCCTGGCGTGGCCGCTACCACCGCTTGCGGTGGTCCAGAGCAGCCACTACCCGTGTCGTTACAATGGCTGAAGTGAATGCCAAGTTTCCTGGCCAGTTCTTTGAATGGTGCAGAGTCCACCACTTGAAAAGGTAGGGACTGCAGTACCACCAACTTGGACAGGAGCACGGTCAGCTTCTGCACTTAGGGATGGCTAGATGCATACTGCTGTCTCTTGGCAATCGTCTCGGTGAACGACTGCTGGCACCATGAGTGCCGAGGAGCAGGAGTATCTGGACTGGTAGATGATGTAATAGACAGGGAGTTGTCTGCGGCAGAGGTGGTGAAGCCATGACTGCCTGAAATGGGAGATGTGTCATTGGGTGCTACAGCTGTTGGGACAGGATGGACCACCACATCTGAAACACGTATGGTGACACTGCATGATGTGGATGCAGGGCCATGGTACTAACGCTAGGTCCCTGGTCACGCTTTACTTTCTGCCCACAAATTCTACATATAGTTATGTTCAACCCTCCTCTGGTGTCTCGTCAAAAACTGGCACACTGCCGAGTAGGTGATTTTACCACCAAAGCGCTGCACTGACTGACTGTTACCGCCACTGACCCGGTGAGCCCCTGTGCCACTGCTTTCTGGGACCTGCAAAGTGGGTGGTCTAAATCGTGGCCGTTTGGCTCCCAACCTCGCACTGCTGCAACCCTGCTGACTCCCGGCCACACTACCAACTTACGGGCTGCGCCTCTGCCTGACACGCAAGCTGCTGCTCCCTTCTCCCTATGATAATGATGAACCCTTGCACACTGTTGGTCTGGGTCAGCTGATAGCATCACATGGCTTTCAAAACCACCAGAAGGCTGATGACACCCAACTGTACATCTCTGGCCCAGACATTAACTCTCTACTGTCCAGATTGTCTGTCATCCAAAGCCTCCTTCTTCTCCTTACATCTCCTAAAACTTAATGTAGAGATAACGGAATGCTTCCAGGGCTGGGACAATGGGTAGTCGAGGGTAGGGCACCACTTCATCCCAGGGAGAAAAGGGTTCACAAGGAGGCATGGAGTGGGACTGATTTTTTGTTTGGGGGCACTTTATGCCTTGTTAAACTAGGCACCAGAAAAAACTTGTCCCAGCCTCACCTGCTTCACCCGGCTCCCAAGTGCGATCGGCTACATCGATTAGTGTTTGCTAGTCACCGCCGTCCTCCTCAAAGGTGTCGCTGTACAAAGCCTGACCCCTTCGCAACTTAACCCCCATTGCAACTCTCCTCATCACTATTTGCCTGCTTCTGCAAGAAGCAGCGGATGTCTTCCCCACCTCTTTGTGCCACTGTCATCAAATTTGTTGGTCCTCAACTGTATAGTGGCGCAGAGGCCACAGCACAAAGTAGTTCTCTGGCTGTGGGGAAGTGGGGAAAGGGGACAGAGGGGTTTAGGACAGGTGAGAGCCCATCAAAATGCTCCCGGGGCCCTGCCAACAAGGGGTTGTGTGTGACAAACCCACCGACTCTTGGCTGGGGTTGTCAGATGTCATCTGGGAGAAAGTGGTTTTTACCTATGTGTGGTCAACATATGTCGGTAGATGACACCGGATGTTGTGGGCCCCGCAGGGGACTCCTGCTGTGACGTCCCTTACTGTGCTGCAATCTGTGGTTTGGGTCCGGTAACCTACTACTGTGTTCTTTGACGCTATGGTAGGATCGTAGCCCTCAGCTTGTTTTTTTCCAGCTGTCGCTGCCATGACTTTATCAGGCTACATTCCCGCTTCAGTTTTTTGGTCAGTTTTGCCCTCTTAAGTGCCCAGGGAATTTTATAGTAAAGCGATTCTAAGAGCGGCGGCAGTCATGTGCATGTCATACTAAAACATAACATTGTATGAAGACCAAACCAAGCTCCCTCTGCATATTTAAGCATAGCACAACATTCTACAGCACCCTGCAGGCTCTGTGCAGCCTGGAAATAGCTGTTTTTTAAGTAATTCGGACCGAAACTAATTTTGTCGGGAAATTCAGCGAAGTCACTGAATCAGCTCTTTGAGAACTTCGCACATCTCTAGCCATAATACTGTGAGAGAAGGAATAAACAGAAGCTTTCGGGGGAAGGTGATATTGAAGTGCAACTCTCAGTATAATGGAAATATGCTCCATACAGAAGAGCAACTTGTCAGCCATATTTTAAAAACTGCAAACTTTGAATCATCTTCATAGAACCATAGATTTTCTGAAAGAATTAATATCCATATCAAGGCTTTAGTATTCCCATTATTGTATTCATAAGCAGAAAACCAGTTATACCAACTCACCGGGAAGTGGCCCAAACCGATACAAGCAAAGCAGATCTGTAGAATTAATAAAAGGTTTATTGATGAAGTGTATCCACATGAAACATGTTACTTCAAAATATCTGTGTGTATTTGTAAATGTGTAGAATCAAACGGTTGTGGTTTGACACGCCTCCAGAACGCCCCCATGTGTTGGGCGCATTACAAAGTGGTACGGATGCCTCATAATGCACCTAATTTTAGATTGTGCCTGCTCATACATTTAGAGAACAGGGCTGTGACAGTTTTTGTCCTGAAAGCACCCCAGAATATTGGTGCAGCCCCTTACATATATGTCACCCTTTGTGTCTGTGCTGATTGCCAGATGTTAGGTGCTCTACAGTGGGCTATGGAGGGCCTGGGTAGCACCTTCTTCCTGCTCTGATTCTTGGCCTCGCTATAGTTGTGTAAGACCAGAGTGCTGTAACAGCACTCTGACTGTAGTAGCTCCTGACTGCCTTCTACATCTGAGAGCATATAATATATATAAAATATATATATAAAATATATATATAATATATATATATATTATATATATAGGTTATATACACACACACATATATACATATATATATAATATATTAATATATATATATATATTAAATTTATATATATATATATATATATATATATATATATAATATATATATATTATATATATATATATATATATATATATATATTTTATTATTATATATATATATATATATTTATATATATATATATATATTTTATATTATATATGGTGCATTTGTGTTTTTTCCACATTTGACCCAATGTGTGGAGAAGGCAGACACTTTCACTGTATGGGTCCCTGAAGTTCCTGATGGCAGCCCTAAGTTAAGGCTTCCATTGCTAATGAAAATTTTTAGTTCTTTTATAGATGGTTTTCAGTACTGTTGGTAAAAGGAGACAATTATTCTGACTGATTGGCTTGATTCTTATAGTGATTGTTACAACAATCTTTAGTGAGACCATTGCTCTTTTTTCCTGCTCCTCTGCAGTCCTTTTATTTTTCTTTTGTCTTACCTTCGGTACACGTCCTTTCTTTCCTCCCCATCCACCCCCTTTTTTTTTTCTTTTCTCTCTCTCTCTCTCTTACCCCTTCAAGCTCTTTCTCTCATGCACCCCTCTATTTTTTCATGGTCTCTATTACTCCTACATATACTTTTCTTCTATATGCTAAATTTGCATTTACCTTAAGGCTTATAAAAACATATTATTGTGATATTATGTGTGATTCTCAAATCCTTTTGTTGTTACACCATATTGCCTTTCTTTGCCCAATGAATTGGTCAGTCTAGTCCCCCCTAGATGTGGCCTTTTATCTTTTCTGGGCTATTGCAGCTTTTTGTCTGCTAGTTATAGTTGTTTGGCCTTTGTCTTCTAGACATCATCAGTTGTTTCTTTTGCAAGTATTATTGTTAATCCCTTTGTTTTGCCAGTCACTACCTCATCCAATATCTTCTTCTCAGTCTTGACATATTTCTATATAATTTCCTGCTACTATTCAATGGCTAAATTCAGAATTGCATTGCTTAATGCTAAGGGATTTAATGTCCCTGAGAAGAGATCACATATATTGTACCATTTACAAAAGCAGTGGTCTCAATAGTGTGCTTACAGGAAACTCATTTATTTGGATCCCACTTGCAGTCATTCCATAAGGCCATGTTCACACGGCTTAAACCAGGACATATTTCAGTCCGGAGTATGCAAATTACGTGCTGAAAACGTCCCGGTCATTACGGTAATCCACAGTTCTAATAGAGAACTATGGATTAAGTCTCCTCTCCGTGCTCGGCGAATCCGCCGGGCGGGGAAATAAGTGACATGTGAATTTCCAGCGGCGTATACGTGCCGCTGGTAATACAAGTCTATGGGCCAGCGAGGTGCTGGCCCCCTGCACCCTCTCCCCCTCCCGCCCCGCCCCCGGCCACACGGCGTAATTGCGCCCTGCAAATACACCGTGTGAACCTAGCCTCACAGATACTTCCCTGTCTGGTATCAAAACAGTAGCGTATCTACTAAAACTAACGGAGTTGCTGTATTTTTCCATAAATCTTTACCTGTTCAAGTATTAGATGTGCATGCTGATGGGCCATTTTCATGAGATGCAGCATACAGGGGCACATCTATACCATTGCCAAAATATATGTACCAAATAATAACTGCCTCTCTTTTCTACCAAAAACTCTAAACGAGCTGACTTGCTTTGCACAGGGACAAACTCTTCTATGTGGAGACTTCAATATAGCGTTAAACCCTCTTCTTGACACATCGTCTGGCCATTCATCTGTTGCTTTCCACACTCTAAATAGACTAAAAAAGCTAATATACAACATTTTCAGATGTTTGGTGCCTAATATGTTCCTCAGAAAGAGTCTACACCTTCTACTCCCATCTCCATGGCTCTTATAGTCAGATTGATTACATTTTTATACAACATTCTCTTCTCACCTAAGCCAATGATACATCAAAAGGTAACATTTTACACTCTGACCATGCCCCTGTCCATTGTAACCTTGCCCTTCCAAATTTCAGATGTCCTCTTTTCTCTTAGAGACTAAATGAGTCTCTCCTTCAAGATTGTCTCTGTTTGTTGGAACTACAGGCTACGACTCGCTCTTCTGTGATCATTCATCACTCATGAATCTACGTCTCCTCAAACCCAATGGGAGGCGCTTAAGTGTGTGCTTAGGGGCATACTTATTAAACATGGCTCCCATTTAAAAAAAAAGAGTCATCCCAAAAACTCTAATCTTTGCTTACTAAATTAAGCCTCGCTGAGTCATCACATAAGGCTCTGGCCTGGAGTCTGATCGCAGAGAATTGAACTAACTGCCTCACGACATTCTTACACTCATGGATCACAAATATTTAATGCAAGATATCCAGTTAAATCCATCTATACATGGGGTCTGTATCGGTAATGAACATGTCAAACGCTCAGCTTTTGCTGGTGCATCTTTTTATATAACTCTGAACCTGTTATCCCTCTACTTTCTGTGATTAAGGTTTTATCTGACTTTGTTTCTTTTAGTAATCATAAAATCAGTGTCCAAAAGTGTGGCCCTGTGTTTAAATCTTTCTGACAATTTGATTCAGCAGCTTAAAAGTATTTTTCTTTCTCATGGGCCACCACTTCTTTTAAATATCTTGGAGTGAAGATCCCTGTTGATCTTACCAAGACCTTTGTTCTTAACTTTGCCCCTATTATTCATGTTATTAGCCACAACTTACCTAGATGGGACAAAAAATATTTTTCATGGACAGGACAGATAAATATTTTAAAAATGAGTATACTCCCTTGCCTACTCAGGCAATACCCATCCTTCTTCCCAAATCTTTTTTATTGCTTTAAACAAGCTTCTGTTTCACTTTGTCTGGGCTAAGAAAATCATAGAATCTCCAGAGCTATTTTAATGAAGCCTAAATCAATAGGAGGTCTGTCCCTTCCCAATTTGAAGGCTTACTATCAGGCTGCGGTCTCGGTCCGTATTCTTGATGCTTTTCATCACGCTCACACCAAGCTATGGGTTTGGATTGAATCTATAATGTACAAAATTCCTACGGCAGCCTTACTGTGGTTGCTTCCCAAAATATTCCTTACGTTACGTAGATATCAATCCAGACTCATAAAGAATTCTTTTCTACAATGAATGTATTTAAAACAGGAGACCCGGCACCCGTCTATGTGGTAACTAGAGATGAGCGAATTTCTCAAAAATTCGGTTTGCCGACTTCACGGAATTTTCCACCTTTTTCATTTTCGTCCAGTATTTCTTTGTACGAATGGCGTTAAAAAACAGCTATTTCCTGGCAGCACAGAGCCTGCAGGGATCTGTAGAACGTTGTGCCATGCTTAAATATGCAGAGGGAGTTTGGGTTGGTCTATATACAATGCTGTGTTTTTGTATGACGCGCACATGACTGCCGCCGCACTTAGACTCGATTCACTCTAATATTCCCTGGCCAATTACAGGGGCAAAACTGACCAAAAACCTGAAGCAGGAATGCAGCCTGATAAAGTCATGGCAGCGCCAGCTGGAAAAAAACAAGCTGAGGGCTAAGATCCTACGATAGCGTCAAAGAACAAAGTAGTAGGTTACTGGAGCCGCCACAGATTGCAGCACAGTAAGGGGACGATGGCAATAGCCACGCCATGGAGCGGAATCTAAGTAGGTCCCAGTTTTCACCAGAGCCCACCGCAAAGCGGGATGGAATTGATGCGGCGGGAGTCACCAGGTCGTTCCCCTTTTGAATGATTGCTTGGGGGGCAGCTGAGGTGTAGCGAGGTAAAAATTTGAAAGGACCTCGGATCGGGAAAGCATAAGGTAAAAACACGCAAGGATCGTGGCAATGGTGGGGCAAGGGGTATGGTACCAAATATACAGACAGGCCCTAAGGAGGAGGCAAGGTGGTTTTATCCTGTCTAATTTGGCCATAATTAAATTTTATACTGGAAGCTCACCAAAGCCTTTTTTTGCGCTTTGCTTTTGCTTAAATTTCCCATTTTTGTACAAAATTCATCACAATGGCACCGAATGCAAAATAAGCACAAAAAACATTCCCTGTAGTTAGGGTTCCCCGGGCTTTTCAATTCCATCGCTGATTTCAAAAAATTGGTGTAAACGCAGAAAGGGTTTAAAACTACCACGTTTATAGAAAAATAAACCCCTTTGGAACTTTTTTAGGATTAATGAAAAGTGATGGAGTAGAATTTCCTTTGGCCCAAAAAGGGTTTCGGAATGTTAGAAAAAGATAGGAGGTTTTTTCCAAGTATTTTGAGTTTGCCCCCCCTTAAAGACTAAAAAAAGGCTCCCATTTTGCCCCGGTACGGGGGCCCAGTGGTGGAGACCCAAAAAGTTCGCTCGCCAATGGAAAACTATTGGGCTTTCACTACCCAGGCAAATCAGCATGCTGGGGGCCATTGGCAAGTGACTTTGAGGGGACCCCCCTCCTAAACCCCCAGATACTGACATTGGGTTTTGGGGAATGCCCTGCAATTTTGAGTCCCATAAACAACATCATAGGTCAAGGGGGCCCCAATGACAGAGTGTGGGGGTTCACGGCAGAGAGCAGCATGAGGCAGACAGTGGCCCACAATGACAGAGTGTGGGGGCATGGCAACCCACACACAGAGAGGTCAAGAGGGCACAATGAAAAAGTGGAGGTCACGGGCAGCCACAGCAGCCAGAGGTAGATAGTGGACAATGACAGAGTGTGGAGGTCACGACAGCAGAACAGAAGCAGCATGGGGGTCAGACAGGGCACAATGAAAAGGGGTTTGGGAGGTCAGACAGCGCCACAGCGCAGCATGAGTTCAGAGAGGGGCCAATGACCATTTGGAGGTGACCAAACACCAAAGCATGATGTCAAGAGGGGACATGACAGGAGGGGAAAGGTGCGGCAGCAGCAGCATGAGGTCAGAATGGACAATGACAGAATGTGGAGGTGGGGGCAAACCATCCGGGTAAAGAAGGGGGTAGGAGAGGAAAAACTGGCAGCAGTGTTGGCATCAGATGGGTGCAGCATAAAATTTGGCTGAGGCGGGATTTTTGAATCTAGACTCATTCGGGAAAAGTTTGGGTGAGGCATCATGGTGATTAATTGAGCCTAAGGCTTTGGGTGTGGGGAAACCCTGGCCGCCCGTGCCTTTTTCATTTTGAAAAAGGGTCATTTTCCCCAAAATTTGGTGGACAAGCGGTTCCCCTTTGGGAGTAACGGGGCCCCCGCCGCACGAAAACCCGTCAGATCCCAACTACGGGCCGGGCAGGACAGTTCTCCATGCAAACTTGGCAAGTTGCAGCCACACACCCAGTTTGGGCCATAGCCGAGCAGATCTCTAACTGGGGGGGCGGGTATTCCAAGTAGGCCCCCCCTTTTGGTTTTTCAGGGTTGCTCCAGGGCCTGTGCTGGCGAGTGCCCCCTACTAGGGGGTGAAGGAAAGCTCATCAGGATCTAGATTAGGTTTTGCTGATGGAGCTGGTACTGCCCCACCTCCCCCCCTCCAAGAAACCGCGGCAGTGGTACGTGAGCGAGGGGAAACCCCCCCGGCAATGTCAGAGGATGGACCATGTGCACATAGGCACGGCCAACGAAGGAGGTTTCCCCCTATAGTTTTGGGGTTTTGTCCCCCTCAGCAGCTGGAAAAAAGGCCCCCTTTTTTGGGAAACCGGAGGAGTCCAATAGGGGGGAGAGCCAAACCACCCCTGGGGATGGTGATTTTTGGCTGTAAGCCAGGCAAATGCTTTGGGTCATCTGTACAAGTGACTCTGGGGACTCCCCTGCCTCCATCCCAGTAACGCCACTGTGCCGCGGGTATTCCCTCGTCTTCCTCTTTCCATCTACCCCTCCAGGCCCCTCTTGTCTGGTATAAAAAAAACACCATTTCACAGAAATGCTTCTGCTCCAAATTCCCCCCCCCCCTCCCCCTCCCCCTCCCTTTTCAGTCCCCCCCGGACTCAGGTGCCCGCGAGATATCGCCATATCTCCGTCCCCTGCCAGACAGATTTTTTCAGCATCTTTCCAGGAATGAAGCAGTGGAATGAAGAATTCATCCCCGTAGCCTGGAAGACAAAAAACGTGGCCTCCTCGAATGGCCTCAACAAACGGCAGGTGTCAATGAGCTCCCCACTGGCTGACCCAAAGTTCACTGGGGAAAACAAATTCCCCGGCGGATTAAAAAATTTCTTTAAAGGCCTTTCTTGTTCATGTGGGGTCAAACATGTGCAGGGGGAAATTTCCCCAACAGGTGGAATCATCGCATATCAGGTGTTTTGGGGGGGAGGCCATTCGCACTGCAACCGGGGGGGTTTGCCTGGCTTTTGTAGGAATGGATGAAGGCATGCACATTTTCCGGGCCATTTTCAAATTTTAAAAATGGGGAAACTTGGGGAACCTTTTTTCACAACCAAATTTGAACACATGCGCCATGCAGGGGCAGGCCACCCCTCACGGTGCCCCCATGGAAACCAATTTCCCTGCCTTTTGTCCGTCCCAGGGTTTTCCGATTGCATTTGGGGCGCGGATTAAGCCCACATCGATTTTTGTGAATGCGGAGCTTTCCCCCGTGTGACTTCGCTCGCCAAGGCAACTGGGGTGTGAATGCGGAACCGCTGTGTCTTCCCAATTGGATGTGGAGCAGCACTTGTGGAGGTGAGATGGTGGGGTGGTAGGGAGGAGGGGCGGAAATTGGCGCGGGAGAGCGTTTGAAACGTGGAGGGAAAGCGACGTCCCTTCCAATTGTTGGTGGCCAAGGGGGAACACATTCACCGGGGCCGTAAAGGACGTACGGGCCCCCTACCGTAGTTACGCCCAACTGCGTCCCCTGCACCGGAAAAAAACCATTAACTAAAGGATGGCCCCCCCTTCTGTTCTACTATTTGGGAAGGGCTGGTATGTTTTTTTGGGAAAAAAATTTATGCCGTGGAATTCCATTCGGTCGGCACAACCCTTTAGTTCTCTGAAGGGGTCAGAGTCCCCCTTTTGGAAGGAGGGACTGCAGTACAACAACTTGGACGGAGCAGGGTTTTCCAGCTTTGACCTTAGGTGGTTGGACACTTTGTTGTCTTTTTGCAATCGTTTTGTTGAATGATGCGGCGCCATAAAGGCGGGGGAGCAGGAGTTGGACCGGGAGAAGAGGCAAAGAGAAACCTCCCTTCTGCAAGGTGGGTGTTGAGGGCTGCAATACAGCTTCCAGGGGGCTGTCTGCGTTGCGGGGCGGCGGATGGCCCACCACATCGAGCCACTTTCTCCCAGGCCACCGGGTGGTGACGCTGAGGTTTACGCAGGGGGGGGTTTCCCAAAGTTAGCTCCCCGCCACGCTTACTTTTGCCCACAATTTTACATTTAAAATTTTCGGCCCTCCCGGTTTTTAGCAAAGAACTCCCCCACCGCCGAGTATGGGTTTTACCGCCAACGCTCCGCACAAAAAACTATACCCGCCCCCGCCCCGGGGGACCCCTTTTGCCCACTTTCTTGGTCCTGGAGGGGGTTTTGTCCCCCTGGCCGTTTGGGGTCCTACCGCACTCTGCTACCCTTCTTATCCCGGCCCCACACCCCCTTTCTGCTGCGGTGCGTGACGCGCAAGTGAGCCCTCTTCTCCCTTTATGATGAAGCCCTTTCTTTACCCAGCTCCCAAGCGTCGGCACATAAACATTGATTATTGTTTTTACTTACGGCTTTCCCCCTCAAAGTTTGATATGAGAGGCTGATCCCTCACAAAATAACCTCCCATGCCACTTCCACATCCCTACTTGATGTTTAGCAAGAAAGGGGATACGGCCCCATTTCTTTACTGCCTAGTAGCTGCTGACTTCCTCAAATTGTTCATCCCGTGTAAGTGGCGCGGGACAGGGGAGAGCCGCGAGCTGTTCCCGGGCCTGACAACAAAAAGGGTTTGTTGACATTTCCACCGACTTGGAGGGTTGTCAGATGGCATCTGGGAGGGAAAAGGATGCTTTGTCAACCAATCGGGAACCTTGGGTTGCTGGGGCAACAACGGCCCCTAGATGACAAGGAGTACTGGCCTCACGGAGTGCCCCCGCTTATTCCCCTTTTCGGCTGGCCGTGTACTCCAGGAATGTTTGTGCCTGCCAAAACCCCTCTGCTACATACTTTTGTTCTAAAATGTACAGACCCGTTTAATGAAAAATTGTATATGATACAGATTTTACTTATTTGACCCCAATGAACCCATAACAAGCTTGGGGAACCTTGGATATAAATTAACAAAAGAATAGCAGGAAAATAAAATTTTATGTGGCGTGTTAAAACGCCTGTATTTTACGGGGCAACAAAAACAGAAAAACACTTAATTAAACCTTTGGGTTAAATTATTTCAGGAATAAAGGAAAATGTCCCACTTTGGCGTTTTAAAAAAACAGTTTTTTTACGACTACAAAAGCAGAAACAACTTAATTAACCCTTTGGATATAAATTTCGCAAATGAAAGACAGCAAAAAATTTAAAGGGATGTGGATTGTAAAAACGGTTTTTTTTACTGATACAAAAACAAAAACAGGGTTAGACAACCCTTGGGTATTCAAAAGTATCCAGAAAGACCAGATGGCATTAAAATGTCATTAAAATTGGACTTCAATTCCAATACCCCACAAACTGAATCAAAATGATAACAGAACAGGAGCAGTCAATGATAAAAGCTGTGACACCCCCTAAAATCGCTGTTAAAAACAAATTTCTTTTGTGTGAGATCTCTCAGCAGTACAGCACGGACAACAACGGTAGGCCCCATTGTGTCCGGACTTATTAATGCGGTGACGTCACAAATCCCGCCGGTCCTGATTGGCTTCATCCTAGAAATCTGGAGAAGAAAGGAAATCCTCAATAAATTGCAGCATGCAGAGGGTGTTCCTTTCTTCCCCCCAAGTTCTCTGCCCCATGTAAGTCATTGCTTGCAGCCATTTTACCAAAAAAAACACGCTTTGTTCCCGCGAATTACCCCAACCTTCTATTTGGCAGAACCGAAGTTTTCCTGAAATTCTAAACGAATTCCACTTCGATAGAATCAATTCACCCATCTCTACTGGTAAACCAACTTTCCCCAAAACTATGCCTTACATATTTTCTGATATTGACTGCAACAGAGGTTTTTTTATTGATTAAAGTATTTTTATTCAAAGGTGCTTTTAAATCTTACTCAGAAGTGGTTCCAGGCTCCACTGAAGTGTCCTTCTCCAGGATCAATTACTATCAACTTTGAAGTTTTTGTTCCAAGTACGAGGTTTCCATAGCTTTTCATAGTTCACTTACACTATTTGAATCCTGGTGCCTTCAGGAGGTAGTTAAAAAGCTATTTCTAAAATGTATGGTCTCCCCACTAATGGGTCACATAAAATTTCAACAGGGTGGAAGAGGAACTTAAGGGGGTTTTTTGGGAAAGGATGGAAAAAGATTTTTTTTTTCTTATACATAACACCTCTGTTTCTTCCAAAAAAAAAATTAAAAAAAAAAAATAAGATTTTCCCGATGGGAGCGGGGGCCCTTCCCCCTCACTCTCTGATACTTTCACAAAATGAATATTTGAAAGACACTAAAGATAATAGTGCAGCACTCCTTTCAAAAACTCAGGAATATAATAAATTCAGTTTTGTCACATCATAGAATTCACAGCATAGAGTAGAGATGGGCAAATTGATAATAGCGAAGTGGAATTCGTTTAGAATATCAGGGAAAACTTTCGTTTGACGAAGCCGAAGTTTGGGGTGATTCAAGGGAATGAAGCGTGTTTTTAATTGATAAAATGGCTGCGAGCGCATGGTGTTACATGAGGCAGAGAACTCTGGGAGGAAGAAAGAAACACCCTCAATGACATGTGCAGACATGAAGCCAATCAGAGCCCATATAAGTCCGGACGCCATCTTAAATCCTCCCACCACTTCTCACTGTCTGTGCTGGCATAAGCATCTATCTGCTGCTGCTGCTCTATATTGAACTTATTATAAAACAAACTCGTTTTATCAGCGACTGGGGGGAAAGACCATTTCAAGTCATTTGCTTGATTGCTTGACTAGGTCATCCACTTTCTCCCAGATGACATCTGACAACCCCAGCCAAGAGTCGGTGGGAACGTCAGACACAACCCTTAGTTGGCATGGCCCGTGGGGGGGGCAGCGGGCCTCACCTGTCCTCAACCCGCCTCTGTCCCGTTCGGTTCCCTCAGCCAGAGATCTACTATGTGGTCTGGGCTCACCGCCACTACACAGCGAGGACGAACTCTTTGAGGACCGTCAGCAGCTACTTGGCAGCGAAGAGGTGGGGCAGACATCCACTGCTTCTTGCAGTAGGTGGGAAAGTAGGGATTTGGAGAATGGCACTGAGGAGGGATGACCCATGCATGGCGCACGTGTTCAATCTGGTTGTCAAAAGGTTCCTGAAGTCTTCCACCTATCTGCAAGACATTCTAAAAATGGCTAGCAAACTGTGCATGCACTTCATCCATTCTTACAATACCAGGCACACCCTCCTCGAGTTGCAGTGGCACAACGGCCTCCCCCAACATAGGCTGATATGCTATGTTTTCACCTTTTGGAATTCCAGCCTCCATATGTTAGACCGCCTGTATGAAAATGGAAAGGCCATTAACGATTTTTTTATGATGCAAGCGGACAGGAGTACTCCCCTGTGTAATTTTGATGTCAGCCAGTGGCAGCTCATGCGTGACACCTGCCGTTTGTTGAGGCCCTTTGAAGAGGCCACGTTATTTGTCAGTCGCCAGGACTACGGGATGAATAACGTCATTCCACTGCTTCATGTCCTGGAACAGATGCAGCAAAATCTGTCTGGACAGGGGACTGGAGTCGTGGTTCCTACATCTCACGGCCACATGCGTCCGGGGGGGATGGAACTGGAGGAGGAGGAGTGGAGGATATTGGAGCACAAGCATTGTCTGGTGAAATGAGTGGTTTTTCTACTCAGGTGACGAGAGGAGGAGCAGGAGCATCCGGAGGAGGTAGATGGAGATGAGGAAGACAAGGCAGATGACCCAGAAGCACCAAGGCAGTATACAGTGGAGATGAAGGCAGGGAGTCCCTCAGAGTCACTTGCGCAGATGGCCCGCAGCATGCTGATTTGCCTGGCTAGTGACAGCCGAATAGTCACCATTCGGCACAGGGATGAGTTTTGGTTCTCCACCCTCTTGGACCCTCGATACCGGTCCAAAATGGGTGCCTTTTTTATCAGCTGCCGAGAGGGAGGAGAAACTGGCGTACTATAGAGAAATTATGTGTAGTCAGTTGGCCGCTGCCTATGTGCGCCATCATCCATCCTCTGTCAGGTCTGACCGGGGAGTTCATCATCGCTCACGTACCACTGTTACTGTGGGGAGGTGGTGGGGGTTGGAGCAGTAGCAGCTCCTTCAGCAGCAGCCTAAGTCTGAAGTCGTTGAAGAGCAGCTTCCTTCACCCGCCTAGTGAGGAGAGTACTCAGAAGCAGCAGCAGGACCTGGAGCAGACCCTGAACCAGCAGGTGGTGGCTTACTTAGACAGCACTCTGCCACCCCAGGTAGAAGATCCGCTGGACTACTGGGCAGCCAAACTTGATGTGTGGCCGCAGTTTGTCGAGTTTGCAGTGGAGAAGCTGTCCTGTCCGGCCAGTAGTGTGGCATCAGAGCGGGTACTCAGTGCAGCGGGGCCATCGTTACCTCGAGGAGAACACACTTGTCCACCTAAAATGTGGAGAGACTGAGCTTTGTCAAGATGAATCAGGCGTGGATCGGCCAGTATTTCCACACACCAATGCCTTATGCATCAGATTAGATCAGCCATGACGCCTCCCCAAAACTTTGAGAAATGAGTCTGGATTCTAACTACCTGTTTCAGCCACTATTCTGATGCTGCCACCACCTGATGCCTCACATCTGCTGCCAGTTGCTCCATCTAGCTTCCACCATCTTTAGCAGGGAATGGAATTGCCACCCAGCTCCACACTCTGTCATTGAGCCACTCTATCACTTCATGCTGCTGCTGGTGCCGTGACCTCCACACTCTATGATTCTGCCACTCTGTGGCCTACCATGTTGCTGCCGCCTCCAGAATTTGTCATTTTGCCACTCTTTGACCTCATGCTAGTGCTTTTGATGCTGTCACCTCCACACTGTGTCATTGTGCCACTTTGTGGGCTCCTGATGTTGCTGCCACCTCCAGAATTTGTCATTGTGCCCCTCTGTGGCCTACTCATGCTGCTGCTAAGTGACCGCTACTATGTTTTGTTTTCCCCTTCTTTTCACCTGTCAGAAGGAATGGGAAGGAGCAGGATTGTCTAGCCAAAAGCAGGAGTGAATACAGAACACAGAAGACATGCAAATATCCCATTTACTGGTCATCTCTGTTTTGGATCAACTCCTGTTTGTTTTTGGCTTTAGCAATACTGATGGATTATTGACCGATTGAAAGCGGATGGATGAAACTGATGGATGAAAGGAAGGGCAAAATGATCAGCGACGTCAACGCAAAATTACTGCCGACACCCTCTCCACTCCTTCGGGGGGACCTCTACATGTATTAGCGTTTAACAGAACAGGTTCTGTCATATTCTGTTGAATCATCTGATGTCGGTGTAAAAGGAGTTATAGTAGGATCTTAGCCCCAGCTCAGTTCTTTCCAGCTGGAGCTGACGTTACCTTGTCAGGCTGCATTCCTGCTTCACTTATTTGGTCAGTTTTGCCGCTGTAAGTGGCCAGGGAGTTGAAGAGTGAAGCGATTCTAATAGCGGCAGCAGTCATGTGCGTGTCATACTAAAACACAGAATTGTATGAAGACCAAACCAAGCTCCCTCTGCATATTTGAGCATGGCACAATGTTCTATAACAGCCTACAGGCTCTCTGCAGCCTGGAAATAGCTGTTTTTTAACATGATTCACCGCAAATAAATGTGGGTCGAAACAATTTTTGCCGGAAAATTTGGCAAACTCGGCGAATCGAATTTTTGAGAAATTCGCCCATCTCTAGCATAGAAGGATGTATTCTCTTCTACAAAAACATTGGGATGTTTCATTGTTGGATCTGGTTTTGAAACCATTATTACCCACAAAACCGAAAAGGATTAATTATAGGGCAATAACAATTAAAAACATAGTGGCCCCCTCACGATTGAAACAGCTTTCAACTGAACCTAAGGTGAGTACACAAGATACTCACCGGGGAGTTTACCCTTCTAAGTACTCAACATGAAAATTTTGTGGTTTATTAGTACAATAAAATGCTTTTAGCTCAAATGTCATAGGAGAAACTCTTAAAATACATTCTCATCTTCCATGCACTAGCAGTTTCGTGATTTATTTGATCACCTATACTTGTAGTATTCAATACATAGAAGAAACAACTGCAAAACTTTCTAAGCAGTTAATGTTAAACAGGGAAATCAAATCCAAAACCTGCCAAGACACTATGCAGCTAAGCATGTAGGGAGAGATACAGTTGAAACCAGAAGTTTTCATACACTATATGAAGACACATCTGCAGGTTTTTCTTTTTTTTTTTTTTTTTACATGAAATCAGAATAAACCTTCCCCGTTTTAGGTCAATTAGGAACCAACATTATTTATATTTACCAAATGCCAGAATAATGAGAGAGTATTTTTATGGCATTTTTATTACTTTCTGCAAAGTCTGAAATTTACATACACTGGGATTACTCTGTCTTTAAACAATATTGCGACCGTCCATATGATGATGTCAGGTCTTTGGAAGCTTCTGATTTCTGATTCTGTTAATTAGAGACATGGCTGTGCATGTATTTTTAATGCACATCAGAAACAAATCTCTTCTGTTTGTAACATCTTGGGTAAGTTTAAAGAAATCGGCCTGTAATCAGTAAGAGAATTGTGGACTTTCACAAGTCTGAATCATTCTTGGGTGCAATTTCCAGATACCTGAATGAGCCTCGTTCATCTGTACAAACAATTAAACACAAGTAAAAACAAGATGGGTATGTTCAGCCATCATACCGCTCAGGAAGGAGACGGGTTCTGTGTCCCAGAGATGAATGTGCTTTGATCCAACATGTGCTGTGCATATAAACCCAAGAACAAAAGCAAAAGACTTTGTGAAGATGCTGGTGGAAGCTGGTAAGATTGTGTCATTATCTAAATTGAAACGAGTACTGTATCAACATGGGCTGAAAGGCCGCTCTGCCAGGAAGAAGCCATTACTCCAAAAGAAATATAGAAAAGCCAGATTCATGTTTGCAAATGCACAGGAACAAAGACCTACATTTTTGGAGACATGTTCTGTAGTCTGACAAAACTAAAATTGGACTGTTTGGCCATATTGGCCATTATTACATTTGGAGGAAAAAAAGAGAAGCTTGGAAACCTAAGAACACCATCCCAACTGTGAAACACGTGGGTGGCAGCATCGTGTTGTGGGTTTTTTTTGCTGCAGGAGGGAATTGTGCACTTGACAAAATAGATGCATAATGAGGAAAGAAGATAATGTGGCAATACTGAAGCAACATCTCAAGACATTAGCCAAGAAGTTAAATGAAATGAGTGGAAAATGTTCTTCCACATGGACAATGAGCTGAAGCTACTGCCTAACTGGTTACAAAGTGGCTTAAGGAGAACCAAGTCAATGTTTTGGAGCGGCCATCACAAAGCCCTGATCTCAATCCTATTAGAAATTTATGTGCAAAGCTGAAAAGACCGGTGCGAGCAAAATGAGCTACAAACATAGCTCATTTTCATCAGTTTGTAAAAAGGGGGCCCAAAATCCTACAACTATTTGAAAAGTTGTGGAGGTCGAATGTTTGCCCCAAAGTCCTACATTTTAAAAGACAATGTACCAAATATAATAAAAATGTAGGGAAAAACTTTTGACTGTTTCATGTCGTAATGGGGAAAAAATCGTATGTGTGTAAGAGGGCACAAGGGCATCGTGGATGGAGGTATGTGTGCCGATGTCCCGGGCATGGTGAAGTAAAAGCCAAATGTTTTTTGGTGTCAGTAACGTAGGTTGTGACACCTATTTTTTAGTATTAAAGCTCCCTTAAGGGGCTGACCCGGGTCCGGTTTTATGGAAATGACTGAAGAGATGGGTGGGGGTATTCCCACACTCCAGGCCCGGGTTTTTTACCGGGCCCTGAAAGGCCTGGAGCTACTGAGAGAGGGGTCGGGTTCCAAAGAATTTGTGAGCAGTCTGTGGGGAAAGGTTGTGCGGGGGGGGTGTTAGTGGGCCCTTGCTTTCCAAGGAGATTGGTCCATCCCCCAAGCTTTAAATGTGTGAGACCCCAAGCACTGGGGAGGCTTATTGCAATGGTTTAAAGCTGAGTAAGTGCTGTTTTTTTGTTTTCCCGTTAAGACTTTCTTCTGTGGATGCGTGTGAGAAAAAAAACCCTGTGTTTACCTGAAAAATTCCCTGCCGTTGCTTCCCCTGGGTACGTTGGTACACCCTACAAGTGGTGGGGGATGCAAAGGGCATGACCCCCTATTGCCGGGGTTTAAAGGGGGCAGACAGGCACAGTTTACAGGAAAAAATGGAGGAGGTGATTAAACCCCGGTGGGCGAACTGGAAAATCGCAAGCCTCAGCACAGAACAGAACCCCAGCAGGAAAAAAAACCCACCTGCTTATGCAACAGAGGTTTTGATGAGAAAGTGAGGGGAAAAAAAAAGTGTCCATTTCCCACTACCCCCCGTTGGGGGCCCCATGCAGAGTTCGGTGGGAGGCGTGCGGGAAAAGGACTCCAGAGGACGAGTGGAGGCTTTTTGGGTGTTTCGAACGTGTCGGGCCCGTGAGAAGCTGCCAGGAGCGTGGGCCGAGGTTTTGGGCCCCCATATCTGACGGGGGGCCCCCAAAAAAAGGCATACTATGAGGGGCCTGCAAGCGCCAGGAGTAGGGGAAAGCTCAAAGCTGAGACCCGGGCCCCGGCTGGGTAACTTTGGGGCCGGGCGCAGGGGTGCATTTCGGGGGCTATAAAACAGAAAAGCCCGAGGTCGCAGTTTTTTTGTTTTGGGTGCACGGGCCAGAAGTGGTACTTGCCTACCCCAAATGGTTGGGGTTTTTGGGTATGGCCCGGTTTTGCGCTCTCTCCCTAGCCCTGTGCAGTTGGGTTTGCTCGGGGAGATCCAATCGCG
Source organism: Phyllomedusa bahiana (assembly GCA_025379985.1). Taxonomy (NCBI): domain Eukaryota; kingdom Metazoa; phylum Chordata; class Amphibia; order Anura; family Hylidae; genus Phyllomedusa; species Phyllomedusa bahiana. Next base: position 37,491 of record JAODAL010032466.1, read on the forward strand.
GTGAACTGGGGGGGGGGGAAAGTTTTTACGCCATGGAGCAGCCCCTAGGGGGGCCCGGGAACCTAAAATCCTGGTGGGGAGATCCCCGGATTTAGGGGGTTCAAGTCGGCCCCCGATTTCCCCGAGAAGGCGCCTTAAAAAAAACCCAGGGGACCGGGGGGCCCATAGCAAGGGGGGCCCCTCAGGGAACCCGGTTTCTTTTTGGCGGGGGGTCGCCCCAGGCCATGTGTACCGTGCCCCCTTAAAACCCCGGGGCCATGGAGTGGGTTTGGTGGGCCGAGTTGCTCCATGTTTGCCCTGTGTGCAGTGCTTGCCCTCCCGGGAGGGACCCAGATCTGCACTGTGAAGGTCAATGGACTTTGGGGTGGACTTTTGGACTCAGGGAGTTGGTTACTTCTGTCGGTGTTACCTTATGTGGTGACCCTGGAAAAAACTCTGTGGGTTACATGTGGTTTCGGGGATACAAGAGGGTACCCGTGGCCCAAGTGGTCTGGAAAAAATGACGGGAGCTCGCCACATCTTCTCCCGAACGGGTTCCCCAAAAAGACCGCAGATCAAGGGACCCTTTTATGTCCCCAAGGTGTGAGGGACTTTGGGGAAAGGGGCTAAAAGGGGAGAGTTTCGCACCTGTGTCCACCCCCAAAAAGGGGGGGGGTCGTGGAAAGGTTCTTAAGACCTTGAAAGCCATGCTTAAGAAAAAGGTTGAAAAGGATGGGGGCGTTTTGGGGTTTCCCTTTTCCATACTTTTGTTTTCCTAAGAGAGGTTTTCCCCTTTTTTTTTTTATTGGCCGCCCAAAGGGGTTTTTTTAGACGTGGCGGAAAAAAAAACTTGGGAGAACGAAAAGGGCACCCCTTTTAAGAGTGTGATGAACACGTCAACGATGAAAAGAGAGTCACCGGGGGGAATGCCCCTTTTTAAAGGAACACCTTATACTTGAGTAAGGAAGCCCAGGCCGAGGGTGTATAATAGGAATGACCGTGTTTAGACAATTTAGTCAGGGAGACAGGGTAACTGTGCTCGTACCAACTGTTGAGAGCAAATTCCTAGCCAAGTGGGGGGCCCCGTATGAGATTGTTGAAAGAGTGGGAGAGGTAAACTACAAGGTACACCAGCCGGGAAGAGAAGCCCTTCCAGGATTATCATGTTATTTTGATTAAAAGCCTGGAAGGAGAGGGAGATTCCCTGGGGGCCCTGTCTAGTGTCCCAGTCAGAGTCAGGAGTAAAATTGAGTGAACATTGCACAAAACATTGTCACCCTCCCAAAGACAAACAATTGCAAGGACTTCCTTCTCTGATATTTATTTCTTGGTTGATATCTCCGCAGACTATTTACCCCCATCAAACTTTCTGCTGACTTCCTTCTTGATATATTTATTCCTTGGTATGTTATCTACGCAGACTATTACCCCATCAAATTTTCCGCTGACTTCCTTCTCTGATATTTATTCCTTTGGTTGATATCTCCGGCAGGACTATTACCCATCAAACTTTCTGCTGACTTCCTTCTATGATATTTATTCTCTTGGTATGATATCTTGCAGACTATTACCCCATCAAAATTTCTGCTGACTCCTTCTCTGAATATTTATTCCTTGGTTATGATATCTCGCAGGACTATTTCCCCATCAAAAATCTTACTGCTGACTTCCTTCTCCGATATTTATTCTTGGTATGATAAATGACTGCACACACTCCACCTTCCTGTCTCCATTCCTGCTATTTGTGTTGTTCTTAAGTCTTGAATTCTTCGTTCAATTAGCTTACTTTCCTCCCCCCCCCCACTGGTTAATTAGCTGTCCTGACTATCCCCTCTTGTTTGCTTCCTTGGTAGCCTGATTGGGTTTTTGATTCACTATATTAGTACCTGTACAGTCATTATTGACTTGGTCATGTCTGGCCATTGTTCAAAGTAATGGCCATTTTCTAGTACTGGAACAGAGAATTAAAACCGGAATTTAAACCAGGAATAAACAAGGATTTGACATAGTAACAGCTTGTTATTGCTTTTTCTCTTCCATATGCGTCACAGCCTGCCACAGTCACTCCACCTTGTTTCACCTGTCCTCCATCATCTAACACTCCATTTTTTCTTAAAACTAATTGCTTATCCCCATTTACCCCTTGCTGGGCAATGTTTTTTACCCCAATATTTATATACAACACACACTTTTTTTTTTTTTTTTTTTTTTCTCCATGTTTATCTCCCCAGCATTTTACCCTCTCACTTGTCTGCTGTCCATCCAAACCTGTTTCCCACTATCATCCCTTCCTCACTAAACAGACTAACCTTACTTACTGTCTATCTTACTCCACCTCCTAAACCCTCTCTCTGCTCCTCCTAACTGCTGGGGACATATCCGAATCCAGGGCCTCCACAGCACATTCCAACTATTTCTTTTCAAACTGGTAACTGACCCATTCTGCAAACTCTTTTAACCTGCAACTTGAAACTATTCCCTTGTGCCCTACTTCTCCTAATTTCTCTTCTCTGGAGCTCTCTGGATTGCACGGTCTGTATGACCAACTCTCTTCATACATGACCTATTTATTTCACGTAACTCATCCTTTCTTGGTCTGACGGGAAACCTGGCTGAACCCCCTCTGACACAGTATCCCCGCTGGCTCTATCCTTTGGTGAGCCTCACTTTACCCATGCTACCGCCCTGGCATCAAGCATGGTGGAGGTGTTGGCCTTCTACTGTCAGACACCTGTTCCTTCGCCCCCATTCCGCATCTACCTTTCCTCCACCTCCCCTCCTTTGAGGTGCACTCTGTCCGCATCTACTCCCCTCTGATCTCCAAGTGGCAGTCGTCTAACCGACCCCCAGGCACTGCCCCACCTTCCCTTGATCACTTCGCCTCCTGGCTTCTCCACTTTTTTCACTGTTACCCCAAACATTTCATATGGGAGGACTTTTAACTCCCATCGACACACCCTAATCCGCTGCCACAAAACTCCTCTCGATCTCCTCCTTCCTTTGGCCTCTCTCAATGGACCTCTGGATCCACTCATAAAAATGGAACACACTCTGGACTCGTCCTCACCCGCTCTGTCCCCTATCCTGACTTCTCTACACTCTCCACACCCTATATCTGACCACAAACCTGCTTACCTTCTCCACATTCCACCCACTGGCTCCTCCTGTCTCACACCAAGTACACCCCCGCAGGAAACCTTCAAAAACTTAACATCGCATCTCTCGGACTCTCTTGTATGTCTCTCTACCATATCCTCGTTAAGATGACCCCCAACTCAGGCCACCGCTTTCTATTGACAACCACACACAAATCAACCTCCACTCTTGGACTTGGTCGCTCCTCTCACACACAACAGAACCACAAAACCAAACAGGACAACCTGGCACCACAGACTCTACAAACAGCTTGAGGCGTGCTTCCAGAATTGCCGACCGCCCACTGGAAGAAAAACTCGCTCCCACACGACTTCACCTCGTACAAACTGATCACTACACACATTTATGTCTTGCCCTGGCCTCAGCCAAACAGGTATTACTTCTCCGCTGTCATATCGCTCTGTATCCCACAACCCCAGACAACTATTCTAAAACCTTCAACTCGCTTCTCGTTCCACCGGCACCTCCTCCCCCATCCCTCCTTTCAGCGGATGCTTTGCACCCACTTTTAACAAGACCAACCTCATCAGAGAAAGCATCACTCCACTGTCCCCACCACCACACCCATGCCGGCACAGTCCCCACCACAGCAGCTCTACCCACACAGTTCCCACGCCACCACCTTGCATTGCCCCCTAACTTGCTTCCCCACGGTCAAATCCATGAACATGCTCTCCTCTCTTACTCTCCAAATCCAACCTCACTACCTGGAACCTTGATCCACTTCTCCCATCACCTACATCCAGACCTCAAGCCCTGTTATACTCCCAGCTCTCACCCATCTCTTCAACCTATCACTATCCTCTGGCATGTCCCCTTCACCATATAAGCATGACCACCATCACACCCATTCTGAAGAAACTTCTCTTGACCCCTCCTCTCTGTTCCAACTAGCGCCCATCTCACTGCTCATTGCTTCAAAAACTCCCTGAACAACATGTCTACCTTCAACTTGTCCCTCCCATCTGTACTCAACTCTCTTCTTGACCACTCCATCTGGTTTCGATCCCATCATTTTTTTACAGAAAACGCCCTAAACAAGTACTAATGACCTATTAACCCGCAAAAAGCCTCAGGTCACTTACTCTAATTCTTCTCTCTTAGACCTGTCTCTGCCTTTGACACTGTCGACATCACTCCTCATAAAAATCCTCTTCCTCCCTCAGCATCACGGACTCAGCCCTTTCCTTGGATCTCCTTTCATACCTCACTGATTGGACATTCAGGGTGTCTCTCACTCTCGCTCCACCTCATCCCATCGCCTCTCTCTGTTGGTGTCCCCCAGGGGGTCAGTCCTGGGCACACTACTCTATATATCTACACTCTTGGTTGGGTCAGATCATAGGCATCACATGGCTTCCAAGTACCACCTGTATGCTGATGGACACCAAACTCTAATCTCTGTTTCCTGATATTACTCTCTACTCTCCGTGATCCCAGACTGCTATATCCATATCCTCCTTCTGTAACCTCCTGTCTTCTAAAATTAATGTAGAGAAAACTGAATCTCATTATCCTGTCCACCGTCCCACTTCCATCCCTCCACCTGATGTCTCTATCATAGTCAATGGCTCTACAACTGCTCACCGTTGCCGCAAGTCCGCTGCTTGGGATAACACTCGACCTCTGCCTTGTCCTTAAAACCCCAACATCCAAACCCTCACCTCAACTGCCGCCTCACCTGAAAAACATCTCTCGCATTTCCCGCTCATTAACCTTAACCCTGTCACTACAAAATGTGGTCCATGCCTTGTCATCTCCCGCCTCGGACTACTGCATCATCCATTTCTGTGGCCTCCAGCTAGCACTCTCGCTCCCTCCAATCCATTCTCAAAACTCTGACTGCCCGTCTTTTCCACCTCTCCTCCTCGCTACTCCTCATGCCTCTCCCCTCTGCCAATCCCTCCACTGCCTTCCCCATGCCCAGCGCATTAATTTCAAGTTACGGGACCCTGACCTACAAGCTCTCCATAACCTCTCCCCTCATTCATCTCTGCTTAATCTCCAGATATCACCCTCACGCAACCATCGATCCTCTCAGGACCTTTCTTCTCCACTCTCCTCTTTGTCACCTCTCACACAACCGTCTCCAAGATTTCTCTCGTGCCTCCCCCAATACTCTGGGAACTTGCTGACCCAACACTCAGACTCTCCCCAACTTTCACCAGCTTAAAAGGCAATCTGAAAACCACCTCTTCAGGATTGCCTATGACCTAGAATACCACTCTGTCACTTCACCCGTCGAACATGTCTGCCCCTACCTTCTGTCTCTTTCCCCTTTCCTTGTAGATTGTAGCCTTTGCGGGCAGGGCCTCTCTCCCTCTGTACCTGGTTGTTGTCAGAGATTGTCACTACTGTAATGTTTGACTTATGTTATATATGTAAACCCCTGGAATGTACAGCGCCATGGAGATTAATGGCGCTATAAAAATAAATAATAATAATAATAATAAAATAAAATCCTACAACAGAATAGGGACCTGTTTACGGAGGGCCCCCGGCTAAACCAATGTTATTAAACTTGAAAATCCTTACCGGAGCCTTAAGTATGGGTTTACATAAAAACCTTATAGAATTCCCGAGCCGCCGGGAGGTAGCTGCACAGGAGGGTCATAGGATGAATGGAACTAGGGGTCATTAAATGTCCAAAAGCAGGGGTGGTCAGCCCCATAGTCCTATGTGCCCAAACAAACGGGAGTGGCGTTTTCTGTAACGACTATCGCAAGTTTAACGAGGGTCTCTAAGGTAGATGCTTATCCATTGCGGAGGGTAGATCGAAATCATTGAAAGATTAGGGCCTGCTCGTACATCATACCTTCTTAGATCTGACACAAGGGATACTGGCAGATCCTTTGTCAAAAAGCGGCTATAGAGAGATGGACAGCTTTATCCACACCCGAGGGGTCGTTTCCAGTATGTCGGATGCCGTTTGGACTGCAGGGTTGCCCCAGATTACATTCCAAAGGGCCACTAGGAACCCAGTCTTACGTTTCCCCATAGAAAGTATGCTGCCGCTTACTTGGATGAAATAGTCATCTACAGTCGAAACTGGGAAAGCCACTCCCTTAAAGTACAGTTGTTTTGGAGGGCCTTAAGAAGCGCGGCTTTACAATAAACCCAAGTAAGTGCGCCATGGGGTTGGAGGAGGCCCGGACCTGGGGTATATCGTAGGGGAGGCGAAATAAAGCCCCAGTTAAATAAAATAGAGGCGATTTCAGGGATTGGCCCGACCCCCTTACAAAGAAGAAAACAGGTCAAAGGCGTTTCTGGGGATAGTGGGTTATTACCGGAGTTTATCCAGGTTTGCCAGAGGATGGCAGTACTTAACTGACCTTACTAAAAGGCACCAAGGGGGTACCACAGTTAATTGGTCCCCAGAGCGGATGAGGAGCTTTTTCAGGAGCTCAAACAGGGCCTGTGTGGACAGCCAGTTTTGGTGGCTCCCGATTTTACATAAAGGACGTTTGTCGTTTGCAAAACCGAAGCCGATCCAGTGGTGGGTCTAGGGCCGTGATGTCCAATGGTAATAAATGGGGAAGGAACACCCGGTCATATACTGAGTCGAAGCGTCCCCTGCGGGAACGTAATTATTTTATTGTCGAGAAGAAGGTGTCAGAGAGCTCTGCTATACCGTGAACTTGCTACTGTGTTTTGCCCTTAAGGTTTGCCCTCAGTCACGATGTGGTGGATCAGTGTCTCAGCTGGTTGCCATATCTTGTTTCCTGTTTCCTGTCCCAGGTCCTATATAAACTCCTCAAGCCTGTTACTTCCTGCTTGAGTATTGTGTACGAGCTCCTGCTTAGTCTAAGGTCCTTCTCGACACGGAACTTCACCTTCAGTTTGTTCCTCTCTCGCAGTCCACCCTGCAAACTCGAGTGCCTGCTCTACCGCTCGTCGTTCCTGCTCTCCTCACCTTGGATCCTTGCCATTCTCCTGCTGTTCCAGATCAAGACTCCAGGTGCCTCCTTGTGTTTGTGTCTTTGCCCTGCCATTGGGGACTCCAGCCATACACACCGAGTATCGTAACAGATACTCAAGCCCAAAAATGGAGGTCCGCCGGGTGGCTGGAAGCCCAGAGCTGCATCAAGCAATTCAACTACTGTGGCTAATATGCGCACTGAGATGCAGGCATTGAGATGAAATATGACGCGTTTGAAGGGCCCAGACTCCCACCAGATCAAGTCCTATCGGGACAAACCATTCAAGGACTACGTGGAACCGTGCAGACATTATCCGGACCGGATTACTCACTTGGAAAATCAAGCGTTATCCGGACACCCACATTGGTTCGGTAGTGAGCCCTAAGTTGCCTCCATTTAGATTTGGCGGGGACCGTGACAAATTCCGGGGGTTCTCTTCAACCAATGCAGATTTTACTTTGACGCTAATCAACACAGTTTCCGGACGGGTAGGGTCTAAGGTGCTATGCATTCATTATGCTATTGACACATAAAGCAATTGCCTCTGGGCTAGCCCCTTGATTGAGACCCAAGAGCCCGTTTGAATCACCTGGAGGACTTCATTGACGCCATGAGGTCAAATGTTTGACTGATCCCAATCGTGGCGCTACAGCGGAGCAGCCCATCCTAGCATTGCGTCAGGGCAAACGCCCCCGTGCCGAGTATGGGGAAAAGGGAGGTTCCCAAGGGGGTGGGCAATGACACCAATTGGAAATGATGCCAAAACAAAGATGTCTTTTTTTTAGGGAAAAGGGCTATGGGAGCTTTTAAAGGCGAACTGGGGGCCGTGCAGGGAAACCCCCTTAGGTTTGGATGCTTTCATAAAACACGCCTCCCAATTGATACCCGGCCCGTCGAAAATGGGGCAAGAAAAAATGGGGGCTAATTTTGAACTATGGTTTTCCAAAACAAGGCCCAGTCTGTTCCCCCTTTCCTTTTCCCCAAAGGAAAACCCCCGGGAAAACTCGCAGAGGGAAACAAGGGGAAAATTTTAACCTTTTGCAAGTGATTTTTTATATTAAAACGTGTAGAGCGTTGACAAAAAGAAAAGCATCGGCTTGGGGGAAAAGTTTATGCTTCTACTGTGGGAAGTCTGACCCCAAATTCCCTTTTTCCCAAATGCCCCTAGCCGTCCAAAGGGGGTTGGTGGCAGCCAAATTTTGGATTCCCCGAACTGCTCGTTTGGGGAAAACCATTGGTTTAAAAGACCCGGAAATTTTCCGGGGGAAAGCAGTTGTCCCTTTTCCCTTTTCCCTCGTGGGAAACCCCCATTTTTAAGAAAGAGAAAAAAAGAACTTATTGCTTCCTTCCCATTAAATTCCCGGCTAACTCCCCGTGGGTATCCCCCACTCCTTTGGGGGACTCTGGGGAAAGGGGGTAATTTTTTTGGCTGTCCCTTTGTCTGAAAAAATGGGGGAAGATTTCCAAAAAAAGACTTCGCCCCAAAGGTAATGGAAAGAACCCTTTAGATGGATCTCCACTGAGCTCTGGGGGCCCCGGGGGATCAAGAACCGAACCCCTTGGGAAATTTTATTTGGGTTTCAACATTAAAAAAAGGTTTTGTAGTTTTAAAAAATCTCTTCCCAAAAAAATTTCCCCCTCATCCTGGGTCCTTCCCCCGGTTTGCAAACAACAGAATCCAGTTGATTAACTGGGAAACCAAGGGGAAAAGTTCCCTGTGGGAGATTTGGCCTCAAAAAGTCATTCCCGAACAGGGCCCCTGGGGGGGGGAAACCCCAAATTCAAAAACAAGAAGTTTTAAAAGAAACTACGGGTTTGTATACCCGGAATTTGGGGATGTTTGGCAAACAGAAAACAGAAAAGGGTTTCCCCCCCACCGCCCTTTTTGAAAATTGAACCCTAGAAAATTGGGTTTTCCCCCGGTTTCACCAAAAACCCTTTTTTGGGAAAAATTTTTATCCTTTGGAAAAAGGTCCCGAATTAAAAACCTTGGAAGGATTTACATAGAAGAAAATCTGGCCCAAGGGTTCTACAGCCCCTTTTCCCCCTTTTTAAAACCCCCGCGGGTTTGGTTTCCCCCCAAAATTTTTTTGTTAAAAAGAAAGATGGTTCCTTTTAGAAACCCTTTTATTGTTTTTAGGAATTAAACAAAATTACCCTAAAAAAAAACCCGTTTCCTTTAACCCGATTTCCCCGGCTTCCTTGGGAAAGAGTAAACCCTGCAAAGATTTTTTTTAAAATTAGACCTTTCGAGGGGCCTTTAAAAAATTTGTTCGGGAAACAGTTTTGGGGGATGAAGGAAAAACAGTTTTTTTAAATCACGTTACCCCGGGGAATTTTTAATATTTGT
>JAODAL010032467.1:0-46894 GCA_025379985.1 Phyllomedusa bahiana
TTCTTGTCTGTGTAGCTGGTTTAAACCCCTGTGGTTCCTGCTCCTCCGTTCTCTCACAGTTTGAGGAACAAGGGAGGCTGATCTGTGGGCAGTAGATGTGACAGCAGTGAAGTGTGTTATATAATCATGATGTGTCTGGGGAGTCTACTATACTAATTTACAGATCAGGGGGGCGTGAGGGTTTATGCTTGTGTATTAGGACACATCTTGTTTTAAGTAACTCACTTCACAGCGCCCTGGTCTGTTCGATGGGGTTTTTTTTTGTTGTTGCTTGAGATGTGGAGTTGATGCTAAGCAGGGGGAAAGGGAAACCCTTTTTCTCCCCCCTGCTGTGCTTTTAAGTTCACGCCCTTCCACACTCATGATAGCCCTTCCTGTCTCCTGATGTGGAGAGGAGCAGCAAGAGCCTGCACAGACCCTGGCAGGCACACACGGGGTTTAAAACCCTGGCAGCAAAAACCCCCCGCCCTTCCCTGCTTTTTATAAAAGGAATTTCGGGGTTGCTGAGGGGAGGGGGAAGGGGGGGGAAAAGAGGCAGGCAGGAAGCACCCCCCTGAATTCAAAAATCCTTTGCTGCCAGACACATTGAAGTAGGCTGAAAGCTTGTAATGAGATAACTCCTTTAAGGCTTCATTGTTTCTGTTTGACACTCTTCATTTTCCTATTGGTTCACCCCAATTCTGTAATTTTACACAACCTTTCTTAAGGATTATCATTACTGTTGCAAATTGTTGAACTTTTGGAGTATTAGGGTGACATATATGAACGGGGGTGCACCAGTTTTCTGATGTACTTTGAGAACAGCCAGACCAAGTAAAGGTGGTGCCTGAGCCAGACTTGTATTGGCACTACAATGCGCCTGTATGTATGAGCTGCGAAGAAAAAGTTAAACTTCGGGAGTCTACACTGCCTTAAAAGCGATTTGAAGGGCCCTGCTGTCCCAATGTTCATACCTGTCACCCTAAGTGTTTCTAGTTAGCAGAATTTTTACTCCATCAGATACTGCCAAGCTGTCCATGGTAGATTCGCTGTACTGTAGGGTCAGTCTGTACTGTAGTCTCAGGCGTAGCCTCATACTAGGAACTAGTCTATGCTGACTATAGACTGTATAGACTGTACATCTGAATACCTGCTCGAAGGTATCCGGTCATAAACCGCAGTATAGCTAATGTGCAGCCTTAGGCTAAAACAGACAACATGTAGTCAACGTGGCGACATTTGTCCTGGTTTTGGCCATACACACTGAGTTTGTGGGACAGAACAGTGAAGTGTACATATGTGCATATATGACAGAAAACAGATCAAACATTGGTTAACTGCATTCTTTTGTTTTTGTAAGCTAAAAAGGGCTATGTTGAAACCTTCTGCGGGGTATAGAGGTACATTTTTTTTGAGGGTTGTTCCCAATTTAAATGCAGTTCTAAATTATTTTAAAAACCTTTCACTATCAATTTGTTTTCTCTGTATAATTTTATATAACAGGATATGTAAAAAAAAATTCTTTTTTATAAGATGAAAAAAAAAGGAAATAAAGTGTAAAAGCTCGTGGAAACCCTATTCTTTTTGGCCTTTTAAAAATGTAAAGTTTCTTTCCACTGCCACCCCTGTGGTTTTTAAATTGTGTCTACCGCTCTAATCAAATTTTTTCATTGAACATTCAGATTTAAACCAGTATAGGTATTATACATAACAGGCTTGTTGCAAATGTTCTGAATTCCCATTGCTCTTGTCCCCAGCTAGTAGTAAGATAAGCTCCTTGTGGAAACTACTTAATTGTTTATTAAAATTTTATATTATATATATATATATATTTATTTATATTATAAAAATTAAAATATATATATATAAATTTAAAAATATTTTATATATATTATATATATATTTGTTTTCTATCAATTTTTTTCACACTGATTACCTTTTCATGTAATATTTTTGGGATTGTGTGTGTATATACAATGTAAACACAGTATATACTGTACAGTATATTTCATGAGCTAAAAGCCTCTTTGAAGATCATGATAACAGTAAAAGCTACAAGTTCTTTTATTCTAATTTATAAGTGCGGTATTCGTAATGTTGGATTTTAAAAATATGTATTGTTTGATGATGAATCCCTTATCTCTTGGTTTGTATTTTGCTGTGTGAGTAATGCATGAACATGCCAGGTCCTACAAAAGGAGAGGCTCCTATATTGGTTTAGAATTTTCTAACAAGGTATTTGGAAATCCAAATCACAGTGGCAATTTTGATATATGATAATGGATTTGAAACCATCACAAGATACATAAGAGTTATCATCAAAAAGTTTTTTTTTTTTACATTAGCCACTGAATAAACAGCAAAGAACCCACTAGATTATAAAGATAAAACTTAACCTTTATCACTTAAAACTTAAAATAAACTTACCCTTACAATTCTCTACAAAAAAAATCGACCAAGGCAGAGCACCTGCCCGAAAGGGACCACACAGCACCGGATCTTATCCCTAATAAACCCTCAGCTTTCCCTAATTGGATCTAACAGAAGGAATATCTATGGCAAACTTCATATCATTCCATATAACAAACACCAAGACCCCCCAAAGTATTTCCCTGCAATAAAGCAGGATCATCAGGGGAATGGAAGATGTAAAAATTGTCACAGATCATAGAAACTATGATATATTGTCTATAGACATGGAGTGCTGTAGTTGCCAATATAAGCCCAGTTACGTTCATATTAGATAGCAAATATAGTCTATCTGCACAATATACTATATGAAGGTCAATGCACAAATTTGATGTTAGTACAAAAAAATAGATCATACCAAGCAGCCAAGTAACTCACAAAGTGTGAAGTGCATATGTATTCCTTCTGCTGTACTCTGATACCCCTAAATAAAACCCAATGTGACCAATTGTCTTTAGAAGTCAACTAATTTGTAAATAGAGTACATCTGTATGTAAATTTTTCCATATAACTATAGTGTTTTGAAAAAGCCAGAGGTTTGTCAAAAACTAGTGAAAACCACATCATGAAAACCCAAAGGAACAAAACGCCCAGAGCTTTATTTCCTCCAAATGATTTGGGGTTAGATTTTAGAAAAATAGCCCAAGATCTGAACATCTCATAGAGCACTATTCAATTCATCATCCATTAAAGGGGTTCTCGTGGTACAGGAGAGAAATAAATACATAAACTACATGACATAATGAAAAAAGGCCGAAATACCTTTAATTAGAAAGTTATTTGTTTTGTGTTGGGTTTAAACTTATACAAAAAAATGGGTGCCCGGGCTCCTCCCTGTGAAGAAACCTATGCTGGAATGCAGAGAGCAGCAGTAGGACAGACTCCGGTTATTCCCGATTAGGGTGCTGGCATCATGAGCTGTGTCGTGCTCCCCCCCTGTGAACTTGTGGTGCGAGGGATGCTCTGCAGTTAGAAAAGGGGACATTTTTAAATAAAAAAAGTGCCCAAAAACATGTGTGTATACATTGTTATATTAAATTTAAATTTGGTGTGGAATATAAATAATTTGCTCAACTGGGGAATGGCCTTTATGGGAAATGTAGCTTTGAAACAGCGCACCTAGCAACTGTATCTCAGCCCACAAGCCCAGTGAGTAGAAAGGTCCAACATGGTGATAATATAGGATATAACATCATTTGTAAGTAGTTCACTTATTGTATTGTGACATAGTTTTACTGCTTATCTTTAGTATTCTTCCATTATATCTTCTTTTTTTGTTTTTGTTTCTCATACAACCCCTTTAATGGAAAGAGTATGGCACAACTGCTAACCTACCAAGACATGGCCTTCACCTAAACTGACAGCCCAGACAAGGAGAGCACTAGTTAGAGAAGCAGCCATAAAGCCCAGGGTCACTGTGTAGGAGCTGCAGAGATCCACAGCGCAGGTGGGAGAATCTGACTATAGGACAACTATGAGTCATGTACTCCACAAATCTGATCTTTATAAAAGAGTGGCAAGAAGGAAGCCCTTCTAAAAGCAAGCCATAAGAAGTCCCGTTTGCAGTTTTCAAAAAGCCATGTAGGGGACACAGCAAGCATGTGGAAGAAGGGGCTCTGGTCAGATGAGACCAAACTGCCAAATGCTATGTGTGGAGGAAAGCCAACACTGAAACATCAACCTGAACACACCATCCCCAACGTGAAGCATGGTGGTGGTAGCATCATGCTGTTGGGATGCTGTTCTTCAGCAGGAACTGTGAAGCTGCTCAGAGTTGATGGGAAGATGGGTGGAGGTAAAATACAGGGCAATCCTGAAGGGAAAACTGCTAGAGACTGCAAAAGACTGGATTATAGGTTCACCTTCCAGCAGGACAATGACCCTAAACATACAGCCAAAGCTACAATGAAACGGTTTAAATCAAAGCATATTCATGTGTTAAAATGGCCCAGTCACAGTCCAGACCTAAATCCCATTGAGTATCTATGGTAGGACTTAAAAATTTCTGTTCACAAACATTTACCAACCAATCTGACTGAGCTACAGCTATTTTGCAAAGAAGAATGGGCAAATATTCTAGCCTCCTAGATGTGCAAAGCTGGTAGAGACATTCACCAACAGAACTGCAGCTGTCACTGCAGCTTAAGTCCATCTTAAAAAGTATTGACTCAGGGGCCTGAATACATATGCATGCCTCACTTTTCAGTTTTTTAATGTGCAAAAATTTGTAACAGCATGTATAATTTCTTTATACTTCACAAATACTCGCTACTTTGTGTTGCTCTATGACATAAAATATCAATAAAGTACATTTAAGTTTGTGGCAGTAACATTTAAAAATGAGGAAAAGTTCAAGGGGTAAAGATAGTATTGCAACCCACTGTATGTCATGGTTGTCTCAGCATTTTCTTATGGACTCAAGATTTACCTGTATTCTTTTCTAGTGAAACAAGTAAAATAAAAATGGTATATTATATAATATATACATATATATATATATATATATATATATATATATATATATATATATATATATATTACATGTAATCTATGTATTATAGATGACTTTACTCATGACTGTCAGGGAAAGCTCACAAGAGTCAGGTTTAGTGTAGAAATGGTTACCTGCAGATCTGGAGGTAAAGTTTACAGCAAACCTCTGAACGTACCTTATGGGCCCATTGAAACCCTAAAGTCTGATTATTCCGAAGTGCAGCTCATACAGTATTCTGCACAAATGTGTTCAGACTGTTTAGTTGCTTTTTTGTTCTGCCAGCCAAAATGACTGATTGTAGCTGAAACGTTTCCTATGACACATTGCAGTACAGAGTGTTATTAGCCAGAGAGGTGACAAGTGTCTAACATAAAGGTGTACCCAAACATCTGGAGCGATAACTGGCACAAAACGTATCCATGCATCATCAGTGTGATTATATGACTCATCAAGATGCAGATTGAAGCCATAGCTGAATAATAATGTCATCATTTTCATTTAAATTATACCAAGAAAGTAGATTAGTTTCATGTCATGGTCAAAAGCCGATATTATAGACTTCACCCCTCTGAATACCGAATAGATGAGATAAGATATCATAATCTTAGCGTAACTTCTTGCAGAATTACTAAAGGTGTTAGAAGTTTTATGTAAAATTCAAGGGAAACTTCAGTTTAGAACATTTTTTTTTCACAAAAAATCTCATACATAAACTGTAAATTTAGTAAATGGAATTTTCTTGAATAAACTTATATAATAAGTTATGAACAACAGCGTGGTGCATGGCTCAGGCTTGTAAAAATAATATGCTTTAGACGTATCTCCCAAGGGTCCCTATTTTGGAGGGATTGTCCCTACTTTTGACCCAAATTCCCATATCCCTCTTTTTGACTTGATAAATAAACTTCAATTAAGAAACTTACTATGTTTTACCTCTAAAAGCACCTTTCTGGCTCTTAACTGCATAGTAGGCTGCAATTTCTCTATTATTTATTAATTTGTTTCAATCTGGTCTTTAAAAGTATTTATATATAGATATCTTTGTCCTAATTAGTCAATGAAAAACAATTGATGGGCATAGATGTGCATAGGAAAATGTGTTTTTATATATATACACACACAAAACAATATCAGCAGCAGTCTACAAATGGCAAAAAACTGTCAAATTGAATATTGCAACTTCAAAATGCATTTCTGCTAGTTTAGGATACATGAAAACTTAAGGTTCTTAGCATACATTTTTGATCAAAACTGTAAGAGCCCATCCACTGCAATATATATATATATATTATATATATATATATAATATATAATATATACTATATATATATATATATATATATATATATCTCATACAATGAACCATGAACAATAAATGTTCCTCTTTGACCATCCAAAAAGTTGGGAGATATGGGTTTAGGCCTAAGTCCTGACACTTTCTACAATATGTGCATGTGGCACTTGTTGTGTCTTTCAAAAGTAGAGCTGGGTCTCTGTCAATAAGGCTTTAAGTGACATGCCTTTTTAATCCAATTACCATGGGAATCTTGCCCACTATAAAGATGGCTGTTGTGACGTCATAGACAATATTGTAATATAGAGGGAATAGCCAACAGTAGACATCTTGTGGTTTTGCTCAGTCCAATAAATAATACAGTCAGCTGCATCGAAGAAAAGTTACTTTATTGAATAATTGTCACATAAAACTGTAAATCCAACTAACAACAGGAAAAAATAGCTTACGTGTTTTGAGCATGCCAGATACTACTAGTACTGATTGCGAGAGTGTTTGCTATATTCAAAATATGGAAACAAATTTTTAAAATTTTACATAAAGATTTTTCAATGAAGAAGATACTCTTATTGCATCTGACTACTAAGCCTCTTTGTTATGTATTCTTTGCATGAGTAAAGTGTTGAAAACAAAAGAATTTGGTGTAGGGGAACTGGATAAATTAACATTTTTTTAATTTACCATAACATTGGACAATAGTCTTTGTTAACAGTCATTAGACAGAAGTTTTTATATTGGCAATGCCTATGGCGTCATTCATACAACATTAACCTATGGATAGAGTTGTGGTTTTGCTAAATTTAACACGTTTGTGGCTAATGCATAGGTCTATACATGGGGGTAACTATAGCCATAGCAGCTGCTATGGGGCCCAGAGGTTAAGGGGGCCACTCAGGTGCAAGAACATTGTATCCTTCTGCAGGAAATAACAAGTTTGTGGCTTTATGTTATGATACACTGCTATTTAGGTTATATGATATATGACACTATTATTATACCTTTTGATTATTGCTACTTATGCTGCAGCTTCAGTTTTTAGTCATTGGATGGTGGGGGCCCATCTTTTTTTTCGATGGGGTCCTATGAGTTTCAGTTACGCCAGTGGATCTATATATACTCTATAATATATGTACTCTATGTATTATAGATAACTTTACTCATGGCTGTCAGGAAAAGTTCACTAGGGTCAGGTTTTCTGCAGAAATGGTTACCTACAAATCTAGACATAAAATTTACAACAAACCTATGAACGTACCCTATGGGCCTATCGAAACCTTAATGTTTGATTATTCCGATGCACAGCTCATACTGTATTCTGTACAAATGTGTTCAGATTTATTAGTTGCCTTTTTGTTTTGCTAGCAGAAATGACTGATTGTAGCTGTGTGTATGTGTGTGTATGTATATATATATCTATATATATATCTATATATATATATATATATCGATATATATATATATATATACATATATATATATATATATATTGTGTGTATGTATAGTGCCCACAATGCTGTACAAATTTTGGCATCATAACCTATCAGCATTTTTACTGTGTAGGAGGAAACCGTAGGAGCCCGCACAAACATGCTGAGGACTTATTAGCATCTATTGCCCCTGGTCAGATAGGTGGTAGATATAGGTAAACATAGAAGAGTGCTAGCCAATAAACCATTGTGCTGTAGTAGATAAAAATAAAATAATGTCTCTCCAAAGTTACCTGAAGTTACAATTTAAGTACAGAATGTGTAAGAATAGATCTATGGGAGAAAGGATCAAAATGCCTGAATTAAAATGCAAACAATCATTTGGGTTTCTGAATGTTTTGAAAAGCAAAATATTCCTGTGTTGGGCCTGAGTGATAGAAATGACTATAATTTAAAGATGACGTTTTGCAGAGAGTGGAACTTATACAGGGCTCATGATTGACAAAGTGCACTCTTCCAGTACAAACATAATCAATATAGTGTATGTTGAATTGCTGTGCTTGTATAGACTGATTGCTGATTACTAACACAACATAAAGCCCTCACTCGATTATTGTTGTGGTGCGTGTGGCAGTTGTAGATTGAAGAGCTTCGGCTTTTTAGGTTTCTTTGTACATTGGTTTCCTTTAATGGTGTGCTATTAGCCGAGATGCAGACTCTCACTATTATTTGTCTTGTATTTGTTCAAACACAATAATATGAAGATCATATCTGAGCTGCTAGTTATGACTGCTACAATTTCCTAAATGTGCTATTTTTGATCGAAGGGGTTGTCTGATTTTATTTTTATCATACTAGTGCCCATTTTAAATAAAGCAAGTTATACTCACCTCACCCCTCCTGCTCTTCTGTTTCCCTCATGCTTCTTCTGAGCAGGGACCTCACCATTGCAGCTGCTGATTGGCTCACTTCCAATTGGTGATGCCAGGCTGTGGCACATGATGTCCCTGTTAAGATGAAGCAAGAAGTAAACAGAAGAATGATAGAGCGGGAGGATGATTCAGCGCCGGATTGGAGGTTAGGGTAGAGGTAAGTAAAACTTTTTTTTATTTGTAATGGAAGGCATTATCCTAAAAAAAAAAAAAAAAAAATTGGAAATTCCTTTAAAGGGGTTTTATGGTGTGATTAAATGGTCTTCAGTATTGGGGGGCAGGGATAACAAGCAACTTTGCAATTGGATGTCATTAGCAAAGCTGTCTTGTATTCACAGTATTCCTTATCTTGTGTTTTTGTTTACACTGATATCCAGTCCTGGTCGAATCCCTCCGGATCCCTCCTCCTTGCATTTCACTAGCTGAGAGCTCATTTTTCATTCTGTACAGCCCCCGCGGTCGCATTCACGGAGCAGTGTCTCTCACTCAGAGTAAGGGGACCGTCACATTTTCACTTTATACAGGCAGAAGAAACAGAATTACACTGAAGGGCTTACACAATCAGGAAATAGCACAATTTGTGTCGATCCCTACCTGACTCAGAGTTAGGGGGCCGTAGCATTTTTTTCTCTCCACACCCAGCAGAAACAGACTGCAACAGATTCTACAATGAGAAAACAAAAAAGTTTTGTCCCGGTGCCTAACTCTCCTGCAGAGAAGCGAGTTCTGTGCCGGTCATAGAGCATCTCCAGCTGTGAGAGGAGAAGAGATCAGTTGCTCTGTCTAGATTGAATGCAGCCTGTGGTATGCATACAGCTCTTATAAATAAGACTGCAAGGAGAGACACAGTGACATGTGGACTCAGAGAGGGGGGGGGAGTCTTGGGAGCCAGCATGCACAGTGAACGGGGGGATGATGTCACCCAGCTGGGAGGGGAAGAAACGCCCCTGCATTTCCAGAGTTGAGAAGCTGAGAGCAGTGTGAATCAGCCGAACTAAGGAAGCAATATATCCCCTTTAAGGCTTTATAAACATGGTAGAGCTTTGTGTACCTGGAAACAAATCCCCAAATGCTTCTAGAGGTTTGAAAAGTAATCTGACATGAAAAACCTCTGAGTGACTCCACATGCAAATCCGGGGCACACAGATTTACATTGGAGCTCCAGAAATTATATTATCGCTCCTTACAATTTCGGGGTTGTATGAAGCACTAATATGGAACACAGCTTATTTCGCAACGGATTTACAGCCGTAAATACGGCCGCAAATCCGTTGCGAAATCAGTTACAAACAAGTAACTGGCCATTTAATATTGGTGTTAATGGGAAATACGTGTCGTCGTTCAGACGACATGTATTTCCATGCCGTATTAAGGCCGCAATCCGTCTGGAAAAACAATGTGCATGTCACTTATTTCCAGATGGATTCACCCCATATATGAATGGAGATATGAAATCTGTCGGGAAATCAGTGCCAAATACGTACCACACTTAGTGACACTGATTTGCAACTGATTTGCAACTGATTTCGGAACGTATTTACGTTGGAAATCCGATGTGAATCAGTTCTGAAATCAGCCGTGTGAACATAGCCTAAAGGAATTATTGATATGTGCTTTTACACAGTCCTGTGTTGTACTGTGTGAGAGCTAAGCTATAGAAAGATCACCTGTACCTGGAGTATACCATGTAAGGGCCACTGTCTGATCCAGAATTCCATGGTAGTAATCTGGTGCTTTAAATTTAAAGTCAGACTATTAGGCTACAAAGAGCAGAGGCAAGACTGAGTACCGCAAGGTCTGTTGCTGGCGTGGGCACATTTCAAGAATACATACTGTGACTAAGGTGGGAGGGCAGAGAGCTCTCACAATAACTAGTGGCACAGGTACCGTCCAGAGAAAGCTGTTAGAAGGACAGACCACATTTTGTCTTATTATGGAGAAGCTTGTAAAAGGTGTAAATAACTAATAGGGTTTGAGTGCCTTCAGGAATTTGACCTTTGACTTGTGATTACAAGTTACTCAGTTTCTCTGCCATTTATTAAATATGCAAATTATGTGTGGTGGTTACGGACAGAATGTCTGCCTTTACCAAAGGTTCACCTCCCCCCTGGCTTTTTTCATCTTGCACACTTTCAAATGGAAAGACTTAAAAGAGAGGTTGATACTTTGCCCAAATCCTGAGCAGTGATGTCAGTGGAACAACATGTGACTATTGAGGCCACTGACTGGCTCTACTGCTCATATACCAACCTGATGTAAACAGACATTAGAGTGACCCCTGAAGCTACAATCTTGGATCAGCTGGAGAAATTGGGGACTATTCGTTTTTTGTGTTGGACATACCCTTTAACACATGGCATAAATACTTACATTACATACATTAACGGCAACATGTATGAAAACTGACTAGGTCTAAGACTTTCTTTGTTACCCACAGACACCAATCACAGCTCCCCTATCATTGTTCCAGAGCACTATATGAAATGAAATGGAAACTCAGATTGATTGCTATGGGCAACAAAGAAAGTCTTAGACCTAGACAGTTTTCATAAGTCCTAAGTCTTCACACTGGATTTACTATGGCTTGTTTGTTGGTGGCTTATTTAGTCATTTATTCACTTGTCTCTAGTAATTAAACCTTGTCATAATTCACCATGCACACATATATGTGGACATGTTATCTATCCACTCTGAGGAGTTTTGTCTACTACTTCTTTAGGAGCTTTTTCAGATATTACCTATATCAAAATAATAAAGAATACAAGCACAGTTCAACGTTGCCTAATGGCGCATCTGGTTTTATACATTTAATAATGATCTTTATTTTCTGAGCATGAACCAATGTTAAAGTACATTTTGTTCCAAATATAAAATAGCATATCTGCTCTTCTATCATAACTCTTTCAGACAGCTTACTTCCTTGTTACTTTATTTTTCAAAAAGCTCTGATATGTATGCATTAACCAGATCTCAAACAAGGACAAACTGAGAGGCTTCAATTGTGCTTTTGTATTTACTAAAAAAATTCTTAAAATGATTGTGCTTAGATTGTTTCCTCTGGATTTAAAGTTTTATCCCTAGGTGGAAATTGTGCTTATCAGGAGAGTAGATATAATGCAAGGGAAGGTAGCAATCACATGTCGGCTTTAGTGTCTGATGGGTCCAAAGGTCCCTCTGCTTCATGAGGAAATGGCAGTATTATAAATGGCACGTAGTGGGGGAAGAGGGATGTTATGGATTTAGCCCCGATGACCAGGAGCTTCAAATATGTTGTTTATTGCTATTAATTAAAGAATACTCCATAAGAAGGACCTAAAATGATTTTTCTGTCTCCATGCATGTTAGCAAGCTGTGGTCTACACTGTACAAAGGGGGCATGTATGAGGATCAGCGCGTACTAGCGCCTGTTTTCACGTTTTTTTCTGTGAAAACTGCGCCTGATGTATGTCGGCGCCGAAGTGCGCTCATGAATGCGGGAAAACTTCGAGGCCTCCGGCAGACAGACCACATTGTAGTAGGTCTGCCTGTCGAAGCTTTAATGCGCCTTACTTTGCCGACCCGCATTCATACATGTGTTGGTGTTTTCGAATGTGGTGCGTCGCGCCCAGAACGCCCACAGCGTGCCCTTTCATGTTAGGCACATTAGAAAGTGGCGAACCTTGCGCCTCATGTGCCAAACACATAGGGTAGGTGCGTCCGACAGCGGAGCCGGCACAGAGAGGCACATTATTCGCCAGAAAACAAGTGAAATCTCCAATCATACATGTCCCCCAAAGTTCTCAGGGCCCCAATATTTTATTAGTTTTTCAACTTTTTGTTCTTTCCCCCCAGTCATGACCAAACTATTATCAGTCCTATGATGTTGTTTAACATTTAACCAAACTATTAAATATGTTTAAGCCTTTCATACATTTCATACGTTTTTGAGAACTAGAAGATCCAACAGTTAAAGGTAGTTTCTTCCCATTCCATATAATGTATTAGGGTATGTGGCTGTCATAATGGAGGGAGGGAATGTTTCTTACTAGAGTTGACTGATCCTGGCCTTCTATTACATGGTCAGTGTTTCATTTCAATAGCCAGCATTCAATACTTCATGTATGAACAGCTGGTGCTTCGGGTTGAGGATTTAAGAAGCTACACCCACAGCAATCAGTATATTGACATAATTGAAGCGGTTAATGAGACAACCCTTTTTTAACACTGTCTCTTCTGTTCTGATAATCCTGCACATGATGTTATGCATTTGTATATATATATATATATATGTTTATATACATAAAAATAAAATGTATATTGCATGAATAAAGCTCATTTAATTATTTATTTGGTTGCTTTCATGAAATGACAGTTTTATTTTATTTTTTAATTTGATATAAGCCTCCTATTTTTACTGTTTCTTTGCAGAGGAAATATTCAAAACCCACATTGCCCACTGGTGGGCTCCCGATGGTGCCAGACTAGCATATACAACAATCAACGATACCAAAGTTCCCACTATGGAGATCCCTGTGTATACAGGTTCAATTTACCCAACAGTAAAAAATTATCATTACCCAAAGGTAAGACAAGTTTTAGTGTCTAAAATATATATCTAACACTGAATCTATCTATCTATCTATCTATCTATCTATCTATCTATCTATCTATCTATCTATCAAAAGTAGACTTCTTAAAGAAATTTTCCTGTCACACACTTATAGCATGTTGATAGGAATTGCATAAATGTGTGATCGGTCAAGGTCCTGCATGTATCTTTAAAAGAGGCTACAGAAAGTCTCAGTTAAGAAGGGTAAGGTGATCAGAATTTCCTCGTTAATTTTAATGGCCATTTTGTGTACAGCCGAGCAGGGTGTGACCAGCACCTGTCACCAGGCTCGACAGGCCCACAAGAGAAAAGGGGAAACCCCCATGGGCCCCTGAGCATGGCAGACCTGGAGTTAATTAACATATAGGGCCACATGTATGAAGCTCGCCGGGTCGAGGCGCCGTTTTCCGCCAGTTTCCCGGCGGAATCTGCGCCTGATTTATGTCGGGGACGGGCCGCGCTCATACATATCATGTAAAGTCCGCCGCGCCTCGCCAGCATGTCGGGCGCAGTGCGGGAATGAGGCGAAGTTCGGCGCTGCGTCTGAGATTGTCCGCCGGAGGTAGTGCGATCATACATGCGGGGAAAAGTCCGCCTCGCCAGTGCGTGGGTGTCTGTGCGTGGACATGGGCGCTGTGCGGCGCTGCGCCGAAGATTCACCGTCCGAGGAAGTGCCCTCATACATGCGGGGAAAAGTCCGCCGCGCCTCGCCAGTGTGTGGGGCGCAGTGCGGGACTTAGGCCCCGTGCGGGACTGCGCCGAAAATCTGTTCCGATGCGAGACAGGCTGGAGCGGCGAGAAATCATTCCACATGTTGGTGCGGAGTATAAATCCAAAATCGCCTTTATAAAGGCGTTCTACATTCTCAGGAAAAGAGCTGAAACATTAAAAATAAAAATTACATAAAACAAAATCACTTCCAATATCCTAAGTCAAGAATTAGGATATTGGAAATGGTCGGGAAATACAGTATTTCAAATTCTGAAACCTATTCTCATTGGTCGCCAGAAACCGGCCAATCAGAATAGGAGCCACACTGAACTATTAAAACCTATGGGGCAGGATTGACCAATCAGAATCCACGGCGGGACTGTTCAAAATACAGTAAAAATGCTAAAAACAGCTGATTGGCTGAGATAACGGGGGCTTGGCTATCTCAGCCAATCAGAATAGGAGCGACAACGTCGCATTCTAGGCTATGGAGAAGTTTAGACCAATCAGAATACGAGCGACAAAGTCCCATTCTAGCCTATGGGGAAGTTTACACCAATCAGAATCCACGGCGGGACAGTTTCAAAAATACAGTAAAAAGGCAGAAACGAGCTGATTGGTTGAAGCAGCGGGGGCTCGCCCAGCTTTAGCCAAGCAGAGCGCAAGCTGCTTTATCATAGAGTTCTATTGGGGAATCGAAATTTAAAAGAGGCGCCGTTAATTTGGACCAAATGGGAGAGCGATCGACGCTCCTATGGGTTTTCTAATGAAATCTGGTATAAAAGTGTACATGGCTGAAATCAAATTAAAACACTACAGAAGTTGTGCCGATGTGTATATACATACGAATACTAATATGTGGCTAACGAAAAAAAAAAGACCATAAAATCATGTTTATTTCTTTATTTTCGTTAGCCAAGGATCAATAGTATGGGTGCATCGAAAATAAAGACATAAGCATGATTTTCTTGATTTCAAATTTTTATTTCGTTAGCAAATATAAGTATTCCTTTTATATACACTCGGCACAACTTCTGTAGTGTTATAATTTGATTTCAGCCATGTACAGTTTTATACCAGATTGCATTAGAAAAACCCATAGGAGCGTCGCTCGCTCTCCCATTGGTCCAAATTATGGCGCCTCTTTTAAATTTCGATTTCCCCATAAGAACTCTATGAGAAAGCAGCTCGCGCTCTGATTGGCTAAGCTGGACGAGCCCCGCTGCTTCAACCAATTTAGCTCGTTTCTGCCTTTTTACTGTATTTTGAACTGTCCTGCCTTTGAATATGATTGGTCCATTTTTCTCCATAGGATAGAATGGGCCACTGTCGCTCCTATTCTGATTGGTCAATTCTCCTCCATAGGATCTAATGGGACATTGTCGCTCCTATTCTGATTGGCTGGTTTATGCCGACCAATGAGAATAGCTTTACAAATTTGAATTACTGTCTTTCCCGGCAATTCTCTCTATGGCAATTCCCTATGTAGCGCCGGTCTCGGCGACTAACGCGTTGTTCGGGTTTTTAACTGCTTTATTTTTAAAGAAGTGTTCTGGTCTTTATCTGAGAATGTTTTACACTGTATAAAAATAATTTGTTGATTAATACTTCATGCCGCGCGGCGCTGAGCGCCGAGATTTGAGTGCGCTCATCTCTCCATAGAGTATAATGGGAGAAGTAGCTCGCGCTCTGATTGGTTGAGCTAGCCGAGACCCCGCTAGCTCAGCCAATAAGCTTTTCTGTCTTTTTACTGTATTTTGAATTATCCCGCCCTGGATTCTGATTGGTCTACACTTCTCCATAGGCTAGAATGGGACTTTGTCGCTCCTATTCTGATTGGCTGAGCTAGCCGAGACCCCGCTAGCTCAGCCAATCAGCTCTTTTCAGCATTTTTACTGTATTTTGAATTATCCCGCCGGGGATTTTGATTGGTCAATTCTTCCCCATAGGTTTTAATGGTTCACTGTCGCTCCGATTCTGATTGGCCGGTTTCTGCCGACCAATGAGAATAGGTTTCAGATTTTGAATTACTGTCTTTCCCGGCAAATTGCAATATCATATTTGTTGATATTGCGCCGTTCTAGAGTTTGGAAAAGTGATGATTTTTTTTTTTTATTATGTGTATTTTTTACGTGCAGCTCTCTTCTGACACTGTTTTCCGCCTTTATAAAGGCGATTTTTTCCTATTCATACTCCTGCTGCACGGAGCGGAGCACCGAGATTTCTGTCGCGATCTTCAATCTGCTTCCTCGCATGTTCCATTCTTGCTTCACTTTTCCTCCGCCGGAGCATTTCGACCAAGTCTGCTTGTCGGAGAGGAGCGCCGAGACTTCTGTCGCGATCTTCGATCTGCTTCCTCGCATGTTCGGATCCTGCTTCTCTTCGCCTCTGCCGGAGGATTTAGACAAAAAACAACCTGGTCTGCTTGTCGGAGCTGCCGAGCGCCGCGTTTTGGCGAGCCGCGATGGTACATGCCTCAGACTATACGAGCGCGCCACGTCCCGCCCCGGAACACCTACACCGCGCCCACTGCCCGCCCACTGCCCGCCCCTTCATGCGGACCGCAGCCGAAAGTGGCGAACGCTGCGTCCGACAGCGGGATTCGGGCTGGGAGGCGCAGTGTACGCCAGAAAACAGGCGTAAAGCCCGTTCATACATGTCGCCCTTAGTGAGGATGGATATAGCATATACATCCTCAGTAAGAGAAAAAAGTGTAGAAAGAGAGACACAAAGCAGGAGGCAGAGTAGAGGCGGCAGGTACAGTCCTTTACCGTCGCGGTAGGGTGGGCGGCTAAAATCATCTCCATTGGTGGGCCGAGAAGCAGCTCAACTGGTGGACCCGAGAATCAACTTCAGCTGTGGACCATAGGCACCCCAGTCCGACACTGCCTATCACACATTTGACATATTCTATCGATATTCCAGGTGGGAGATGGGAAAACCATTTCAAAAATTGTCCCTAGTAGTGAGTGGTTTGTTCCAAATCAGCTTCAAATAGTTCCTTGAGGTCCATTACTGTGAGAACCTGTCAACTTGCAATGGTCTCTGTGTACTGGCCCGAAAAAGGGGCTTTCCCATCCAAAACACTTCTGATGTCCCCCTTTCCTCATCCCATTTCTTGCTGCAACCACAGTGAACAGAGAAGTAGTCACACTGAATAAGCTTTTCAGCTGTACCTGGAACTCCCATTGAAGTGAATAGATAGAGCTTCTCACAGGGTTGCCAACAGCAATTTCAGGGCCCTATACAGTTAGAGCATTTGGGATCCCCTGCCCATTACCAGTTCCTTTCTTGCAAGTCCCTCTTAAAAAAAAAAATTTGCTCAGGGCTCTGACAGGATTACTACCAATTCTGCCCTGTCTGCGCTCCTCGCCACACAAGTCTCATTTTGCTGTAGCCAGTGCATAAATAGTGATGGGGGGACCCTTGTTCTCAAGACAGGTGTGAGTCATGGAGGTTGGGGTTGGCATCTGTCAGACACTTACAGTATTTTCTGAGAATGTCCAAGCCAGAAACTATTGCTTTAGGTTTACAAAAGACATGGACCCTTTGCCATTTGTGATAAATAATGCATACTGTTTGGGGGTGCCTTGCATAACATAGTTGAGAACTGTAAAAAGTTCTGTAAAATAGTGCTATGAATAAAATTTCCCCATTTCAACATCTATCATAAAGATATCACAGAAATACTGATTAAGCTGTTGCATAATATCTTATCAGGTCGTAACTGTTGCATTACTGACCTGAAATAGATGTCTAAATTCAAATGTCTGCCAGCAGCTACACATCATATAACAAAGCCTCATCTTCTTATGTCTTCCCTTATTGGCACAGTCACTTACATGCAGTGAGTATTATGCTTACAGGACATTCATACATTAGATTAATGTGTAGAACACAAGTCCCAAGCTCCTGTGCCTCAGACACATCTGTTGGGGAAAGATCTGAGCAGCATTACATGTAGCGGTGTGAAAAGCTGGGAGGTTCACTGTCATATACACTCATAGAACAGTCAGATGGAATTTTCCCAGAATTTCAGTCATAGTCTCCATTTGTCTTGCATCAAAAACCGTGTCATCTGGAACACCATTCAACAAATTAGCATTGTAGTGGTCAAGTTACAATGGCCTCAGGAGACAGTATTTTCATCATACAATGCTCTTTCCTGGACCATTGACAACTTGACACCACACTCACCATAAAATAATAAAACTTGATTGACTGGAAGGTCCAGAAAATGATCAGAACATTTTATTTCTAAAACCCCTGTATTACTGAAGTGCATGCAGTGATTGACGGTCTAGTAGTGCCTCTGTACAGTACTACATGTCCTGTACTGCTCTTTACATGTGCCAGGACGAGGGGCTCTTTTGGGTACCCAGTTCATTTGACTTTCTGGTACATTGTATATAAAGTATATGACCCAAAGAAGCTCTTAACCTCAATATAGAAAGTAATTTCCAGCTTTCAGTAGCTCTTTCTGACTCTTATATCTAAGGAAATGAGCTATCTGTATTTGCTATCTGCTTAGTTACTCAAGTTTACATTTTATATCACTTTTGGTTGACGTTTTTGGGGCGTCAGAACCAATTTCTAGGTTTGTTAAATTTGAAGTAACAATAGTTCTGACTTACATTATTCGCCCCAGAAACAATGTTTTCTTTGTATATAGTAATGCTAAATCAGTTATGTTTCTTCCAAATAAGTTTTATGTAGCATCTGAAAAAATATATACACAACATAATCATATAACCTAGCATTCATAAACCCATAGCAGAAATTAAACTGTGTCCTCCATAATGATTTCTGTGACAGAAGTGGCTAGCGTTTGTTTCACCCTCCATGTATTTTCTACATGCCTTGAGCCAATTTTCTAACCCTTGTATTGTTTACTGTTTATGTAATAAGCTTTTTATTTGTCAATTAATCAAATTACCCAAAAACATTAATTTCCAATAAAATCCATGTGTCCTTCCAACAGAGAGAGATGATCATGCCCTCCTTTCCCAGCATCCTTTTCTGTTATTTACACCAAAATCTTTGATCAAGATCTATTATATTAAAGGTGCTTTCTATAGATTTCTCCAATACCAAAATATGTAACCCTTTAAAAAAAAAAAAATGCATGATCTTGTAAGAAAATGTGTGTTTTTGTTCAAACTAGATAACTGGCAAAGTGGAGGGCATATTGATAAATTATCACTCCCCTCCACCAAAGCACGCATACATTATTTACACTGGTAGAATTCGTATAATGTTCCCTTCATAGGGGTTAAAGGGTTATAAATGAAAAGCACTCAAAGAAAAACTTTACTTTTGTAAAGATTTTCTTTTTGCCATTTAGGAGTTGCTACTTAGCAACAGACTACACATTGCTGCCCTGTTAATAAGAGTGCATGCTAGTACATGTGTGTAAAAAATTTGAAGATTTTCTAAGAGATACTATTCTGGACTAGGCAAAATAACCTAATAAGGGTATGTTCACACGGCCTAATTTCGGCATGTATTTTGCCACATAATGCCACAATTACGGTAATCCATAGCTCTCAAAAAGAACTACGGATTATGCCTCGTCCCCCCGCGTGTACAATATGATCGTATTGTAAACGCGGGGATATAAGTGACAAGTCAATTATTCGCGGCGATTACGTGCCGCGAGTCATGAATGTCAATGGGGCCAGCAGGCTGCCGGCCCCCCGTGCTATGGGAGTACGCGCTGATCAGCGCGACTTCCAAATCACCTGGCGTACACAAATCACCTATGCACCGCAATTACGCCGTGTGAACATACCCTAACAAAGCACCAGCATCAGTTCCTAAGAGGAGATTAGCTTCAGACTGAACCTGGGTAAAGCTGTGGATGTTTTCTAGCTAGACTCCTGAAAGGCATTACGAATTGGTGCAAAGTTTTAAAATTATGGAACTGGTTGAAATACATGTAAATAGGTTCACAATTGGCTCTGTGATAGGAAATAGAGGGTGGTTATAAATGGAACATACTCTGGGTCACAGTAGGGTACCACAGGGGTCAGTATTGGGTTTTCTTATTTTCCATTTATTTATTTATGACCATGGAGCTGACTTACAGAGCAGAATTGCAATATTTGCAGATGATCCAAAGCTCTGTAAGGTAATTGACAGAGAGGAGGATAACAGAACATTACAAAGGGACATAGGAAAGTTGGAGGCTTGGGTGGAAAAGTGGCAAATTAAGTTTAAAGTGGAGAAATGTAAGGTCAAGTGCTTGGGTCGAGGAACAAAAGGTACAATTATGTAAAGAGATGTAGATGCTCAAGATAGGAACATAGTTTGCCTCTGTACAAACCTCTGTTGGGGCCACAAATGTAATATTGTATACATTTTGGGCACCAGTGTATAAGAGGGACATAGCTGAGCTGAAGCAGGTGCAGAGGAAAGCGACCAAGTTGATTAAAGAAATTGATGAATTGCAATTCTAAGACCGACTAGCAAACTTCAAGTTATTCAGCCTGGAAAAAAGATGGCTTTGTGGTGATTTAATTACCATGTAGAATTATATGAAAGGACAGTACACAGATCTCTTGCGTGATCTTTTTACACATAGGCCTGAAACAATGACAATGGAGGAAACCTCTACATCTGGAGAAAAGACGGCTTCACTATCATCACAGATGAGAATTCCTTACTTAAGAGCAGTGAGACTATGGAACTCGCTGCCACAAGAGGTTGTGATGGTGAAGTCATTGACCAAGTTCAGGAGGGGATTAGATGCATTTCTTGAAAAATAAAATATTGCAGGTTATGGTTAATGAATTCTGGATATAGAACATTGATCCAGGAATTATTCTAATTATTCACATTTGGAGTTAAGAAAGAATTTTTCCTCTTGTATGGGACAATTGTCATCTGCCTCATAGGGGTTTTTTCCTTCCGCTTAATCAACACTGTGGGGTTATATGTTGAACGTGATGGACCTGTATCTTTTCCCAACCTTACCTACTATTTTACCATGTTAACATCTGCCATCTGTCACGCATAAAGTAAATATTTTTGTTTACTGTGAAATAACAATCCTGGAGATTCTTCTCTTAGGGTATGTTCACATGGCGTTTTGCCTCCGTATGAACATCCACTTTTCTGATGCATCTCTGGGTCCATCAGAATGGACCCAGAGACACATGTAACAATTAGCAGTGAGTTTATCACTGCCGGCAATGACAGACACACAGCGGCGTTCACATGATAGATCGCCACTGCGTGTTTGCATTGCGCCTGTCGGCTCCATCTTTCGGATGCAATCCAAGAATTGCATGTTATTTCTTGGATCGCATCCGAAAGACGGATCACTCATGTGAACGCCGCTGCGTGTTTGTCATTGATGGCAGTGATAAACTCCCTGCTAATTGTTACATGCGTCTCTGGGTCCATTCTTATGGACCCAGAGACGCATCAGAAAAGCGGATGTTCATACGGAGGCAAGACGCCATGTGAACATACCCTTATAGCTCTGTGTTGTGCTGTTGCTCTGTAACTCCTTCTAGAAATGTATTACTGGATTTGTCAGCTGGGTATTGCCACTTAAAGGTGTGTCCCTACACAATCTTACTTTGTCCAATCACTGTTGGTAGTCAGTGCGTGCAAAGACACATGCCTCTGTAAACTGGAATGGTAACACCCAGCTGACAGATTCAGTAATATATTTCTAGGAGGAATAACAGAGGAACAGCACAACACAGAGATAGAAGAGAAGATGCTGCAGGATTGTTAATTCACAGAGAAGGATTTACTAAAAACAGACATATTGGGAAAGACTGCAGGTCCTCTTTTAAATATCAAGTCCCAAATAGTTCTAGATTCCTAATTCTCTCTGTGGTAAAATTCTGTTAGTATGTTTCCTCTCAAGGATCACTACTACAGGGGAAAGAGGGCCTGGGTGCGGTTTATATACATACATCTCATTTATAGGCATGCAATACTTACATAATGGGATGTGTGGAAGCGCACATTGTGCAGCTTCTGGTGAAGGTTTTATACAGCGTATTAAGTGTGAAGGCTATGCACTATTTTTTACGGCATCTAATGGTAGATGTTTCATACATATATTCATTTTATACTTAATAAAGCTATGTTTCTATTCATTTGGTTCATCCAACTTACGCGCTGTTCTCTATTAGATTCTGTAGATACTGTATACTCAGATATAATGCACTGGAAATGATGAAAGCATAAACTTTATGGTTGCTCTGTATTTTATGTTTTAGGCTGGCTTTGAGAATCCAGTTGTCACCTTACATGTTGTTAACTTGAATGGGCCTCTTCACCATGTGGAAATGACACCCCCTGATGATCAAAGAATGAGGTACAGTACTCCGGACAACTGCTCACTTCATAGAGAATATGTGTCCTTTTCATTCATATTCTGGTTAACATCAAAGTACTGTAGACAGAATAGAACATGTTATTCAAGGATCCCACTAATACTGTGTAACATAAACCTCATAGATACTAAAGACGGGATGGATTTTAGTGCTCCAATAGCGCAAGAAGATTCATGATTGTCTGTTTAGATATGCACATATATTTGTTTTATGCTTCATGGACGATGCAGATTAAACCCACATAACCCTTACATTGCCAGTAGGGAAACACTATATTCACTTTGTAGGAGCAATCATCTAACGCAGTGATCCAGTAGACACTGTGACAGGTCTGAATTCTGCAGGATGAGATTGACTACCATCTTGCGGTGATACATTGGCTTTGTACGATTTCTGCCTATTACTATCCAGCCTTATCTATATTTAGGTATTCCCATAGGAACAGTAACCTTATGTGCAATGTAATTGGGTCCAAAGGCATTTTGCAAATATAAGAAGAATATAAGAAGTATTATTAACTCGGTAAAATTTAGTCTACAGTTAGTCAATTAAAGGACAAGAAAGTTTCATATCTGACTAGGCATGAATCTCTAAATCACAAACCAGCATTCATAACACTCTGTGGAGCTGCATTGTACCTCCATATTGCTGCAAATTCGGTATTTAATTATTTTTTAAGAATCAATTTTTTTTCTTCTTTGTGAATCATATTCCATATTATGAAAGTATTACCTATAAAAGGGTGAAGTACAAAGGCACCATGAAGGGGCATGTGTAGTGCATCTGTACTCCATCCACTGGATATACATTAGGGAGGTTCTCCACTTTGGACAATCAATGACTGTTAAAAGGGACCCTTAACAATAAGATGATTACATGGTATCCTTTTGATAGGAACCCAAGCTGTAATCTGTTGGAAATCCTTGCAATCATTCTTTGCCTATAGCGCCACCACTCAGAAAATTAAGCACTACACAGTATTGATTTTATTCAATGGGATGTCTGGGTGATTCAAGACAGGACAGGTCCTCCACTCTGTACTCTGGCCAAGAGATAAGGATCCCAGATATGGGAAACTCCTTTACATGTTCAGCATTCTCCACTATGGTAAATTAAAATGGAGAACCTTTTAAAAAATGAATTGTGCACTCCCTCTTTCTCTCTCCCTGTCCGTCTATAGCTTTTAAGAACATTTATAAATTTGATACTAAATCAACACTTTGGCTTTCAATAGCATGGTGGCGTTAATAGGGCCAGAAGTCGTAAAACTGAAATCACGATCACTGACAGCAAGTATATTAAGTATATTGCTGGATTATATACTACAAATTTCAAAACAAAGAAAGACAAAATATCATTCCATTTTAATCTCACATAATCACAACTGCAATAGTTTAGAACTTGTATATCAGTTTTCTTTGTTGAAGTGTTCATACACAAGATAATTAGAATACTAGTCCCTCTAGTTGAATTGCAAAAAATTATAAAATCTTGTGCCATTTATTCTGCCATAATATGCTGTAGAGTCATTGGCATCGGTAATAAAATACCTGATGTTAAAACAACGTTAATAAAACATGTCATACTCCACAAGTCAGTTCTAACTCTATCTAGCCTCTGTCCAATGACCTGCATAACAGTTTATACACAACCTGCATTGCTTTTACCAGATCAATATTTTCACATTGTCATCTTATTTTTTATTTATGAGTGTTACATTAAGAAATATCCATATGTAAGATATAGGACAATCATCCATCATACCGCAACTTAGATCAAAATGACATTTGTGATGGCCACCTATGAGTCTAGTCAACTGCTTGAATGAGCACTGAAAATCAGAATCACCTTCAGTTTTGGCCTGAGGACTGTCAGGAAAGGACAAAAATAAAATCACACTAAATTTAAAATGATCAGCGACACCCTTACAAACTATATGAATGTGGAGGACAGTATATACAAATAATACAATCTATATTTAAAGCTCCTTTGTCATCTAAAATGCACAATTAAAGAGGCTACACATATAATTACAGTTGAGTGGTAATTTTGATGTTGCTGATATGGAAATAAGGGCAAATCTAAACTACTGAAATCCATAAAGGCACTACTGCCTACACCCCTGAAATAACCACCTGTACATTAATACCCACGTGAATAACTCTGAAACCCTATTCTCTGATTGCGCAGTGGAAACTCTTTTCTGTATGTGACTTGCAGTGTCCATTGGAGATATACATTGGGTGGGTTTCTGATACATATGCTTGACAAATACCTCCTTTGGATCCCACTAAGTGGCATCCATCATTCATAGACTTGTATGACATATAATAGTTTAGAGTAGTAAAGAGATAATTTGTCACTGGATCTAAGCCTTTCAATGAGGACTGAGTCTCATCTTTATCCTTTTCTTTGACATGGACTCAATGAGAAGCTGGGCCCTGACATAAACTGCCTGGAAACTTGGAAGTTTGATGTGCAAAGGCTTGTAGAAAAGCAAAGTTCTTGGCAGTATGCCAGTAAAGGAATGTGCCATGGCTCTCTACTGTGCAGTGGTGTTAAAGTAAGAGGTCACAATAGATTTGAGAGCAGGAAAATTTACTTTTTTGCTGTGATTTGGGTTGAAGACCTGGAGAAAGTGAAGTAGTTAGGCTTATTAGGTGCCTCCTGGGAAAACTCCTTAACAGAGGTGCTAGCTCTGCAGAGAAGGCCCTATCAGACTAAAGAACAAAATGTGCTGCAAACCTGTGGGAGTCAGGAGCAAGCCATAACTGGTATGAATGCTATGGTTTGTGCCACTAAGCAGTTGGGTCTGAAAGTGTTAGTAAGAGAAGTCTAATGTTTAGTTAGAGGCTATGTGGCCTAGTTTCTTGAACACTGACCTGTTACTGTGTGATAGATAATTACGGTAATAAAGCTGGCAGAGATCAGTTTTAAACCTTATTATAACATTTGAATGACATTTTGTTAATGTGCCAGAATCCATCTAATCAAGGAGACGGTGATCTCGCAAGCTAATTTAACTTTCTAAGGAATTTGTTGAAAATGTTTGTGTTCGATGGTTGCAGTCTAAAGAGTTTTGATTGAAGGTACTGTCTACTTTGCCCTTTGCCTGAGGTCAGTATGGACTATGGTGGTGTGCTATATCTTGGAAAGATCTTGTGTAGCTTTGGTATAACAGCTGTTGTAGAGAGCGTTGACACAGGTTTAATAACTGGAAAATAGAAAAATCAGCTATGAGAATTAGTAGGTAGGAAGGATCTGGCAAAGAGCAAAAATCAACAATGACAGTAATTGAGGGACTTCCACAGTGATGCAATGGTATCATTTTAGTAGAGTAAACTATGGTCAAAAGTAGTCACTTGGAAAGGTATACATGCATCAGTGAGTGGATTGTACTTCATTATCTAGTGAGAAAGAGAGTAAGCAAAAACCTTCACAGCCATTTTTTATTTTCATAAACTCCTAAATTTCAAAATTGGCTTGTTATGTAGCCATATGTAATACTACATTAAAAGACAGTGTGCCAAAGGTTAGGTGTCTGCAGGTTACGCAGATGTACAGTATATACAGTATGTCTTCCTATATTTATTCATATTGATGTAAATGCCCTAAATTATTATTTTGGAGTTAAACCTATGATACCTACAAAGTTGAAGATTACCACATTTACTGATGTATCACAGTTCCTTCTCTCTGCATATAATCAGTCACACAGTATTTTCACACTTTCTATATACGGAAACATGTTCCACATTATCAAAGGCTTTAGACAAGAGTCATTACTGCAGATATCCCGAGCGTGGGGCCTTTAACATGGAGTCATATCGTATATTTATTACATTTTGAATCACATTATTTTTGTTTATTCTTGTTATCTTTAATAGGGAGAATGTTATTTTTCTGTGCAGAAAGTACCAGTACATTACACCATATATCTGAGATCACGCTGGAAGCCAAGATGTGACCTATATAGAATGTTCCAGAGTTGTTTAATAAGTTATTTATTAATTCTATTTATGTATTTCTTTGACTTCCAGGGAATGTTTTTTTTTCTCTACTGAAAAATTGTAATTTATGATAAGCAGTGCATTTCAATTACTAAATCAGTAGTTCGGGCCCACTTAATTCCATCCATTCAAACTCATTACAGTAGAATGCAGGTCAGCTGTGGTCTCATTCAATTGAAATATACATATATTCATTAAGGCTTTACCATTTTTCTTCTCCTTCCGTTAAATGGAAAAGTAAAATTAATCAATTCAGACTGAAATCTTCAGAGGGCACCAAGTCTGACAGCTGAATTCTCCCGACAAGTTAAGTAGAGAAGCTTAGACTTTATTTTGCACTCGTAAAAGTGCAACTGTTCTCATCAAAATGCAGCATCAACGTGACGGGGCATTTATTTTACTTTTTATGTATTTTAGTCAAAGTTGTAACATTATATATTTGCATGTATTAATATAAGTGGAGCCTGCCAGCAATAAAAATGTCTAAGACATACTAAAATCTGTTGACGCCATAAGCAAACTAAACTTAGTTGACAAAACTTTCTATTTAATGTCAATGTCCAAACATTTACAAAGCTCTTCTTTCATACTTTTTTTGCATGGATGCACTTAAGAGAAGTTCCTCGGTTGAGGCTCTTGCAGTTCAAGTTTATGTTACTTCCCTCCTCCATTTCCAAGAGAAAGACAGTCATACTTTTAAACCAGTGCACCCTCCCTTGATTAATGTTGGGGTGAAAGGCACTGTAAAATAGAAACTGCCTATATGACAGGTTGTCATTGTTAACTTAAGCTGGCCCTGCCCTCTCCATGGCTCACTATGGCATATATGTACAGTGAGGTCCATAAATATTTGGACAGAGACAATTTTATTCTAATTTTGGTTGTGTACATTGCCACAATGAATTTTGAACTAAACAATTCAGATGCGGTTAAAGTTCAAACTTTCAGCTTTAATTCATTGGGTTGAACAAAATGATTGCATAAAAATATGAGGAGCAAAAGTATTTTTTAAACATAATCCCTTTCAGGCACTCAAAAGTAATCGG
Source organism: Phyllomedusa bahiana (assembly GCA_025379985.1). Taxonomy (NCBI): domain Eukaryota; kingdom Metazoa; phylum Chordata; class Amphibia; order Anura; family Hylidae; genus Phyllomedusa; species Phyllomedusa bahiana. Next base: position 27,308 of record JAODAL010032467.1, read on the forward strand.
GCAAATTAAATCATTGTAAATAAAGGGTGACATGTATGAACGTTGGTGCTGACAGGCCAGTTCTAAATAGCTTTATAGCAGTGTAGAATGCGCCAGAATGGATGAACCTGTTCTTCTGCAGGTCATACATACAGGCGCTTTGTAGTGCCAATATGATAAGTCTGGCTCAGGCAGACCACCTTTAACCTGGTCTGGCTGTTCTAACTGTTCTGTGCCAAAGTTTAGCGTCAAAGAATCATAAATGTGTCTAATTCTATGAATGTGGTGTGACACGCCCCCAGGATGCCCCAAATAATTGGCGCATTAAAAAGTGTCTTTAGCGCATTACAAAGGGACTTATCACGCTGAAGAGTGCGCCTGTTCATACATTCTTTTTGGCTCAAAATACACCAGAAAACTGGGGCATCCCCATTCATACATGTCACCCAAAATGTTAATTTCTAATACTTGGTTGAAAAACCTTTGTTGGCAATGTCTGCCTGAGATCTTGAACTCATGGACATAACCAGACGCTGTGTTTCCTCCCTTGTAATGCTCTGCCAGGCCTTTACTGCAGAGTTTTTCAGTTGATGTTTGTTTGTGGCCTTTCTGTCTGAAGTTTAGTCTTTAGCAAGTGAAATGCTGCTCAATTGTGTTCAGATCAGGTGACTGACTTGGCCATTCAAGAATATTTCATTTCTTTGCTTTAATATACTCCTGGGTTCTTTTGGCTTTATGTTTAGGGTCATTGTATATCTGTATTATGAAACGCCAACCAATCAGTTTTGTTGCATTTGGCTGGATTTGAGCATATAGTATATCTCTGAAAACCATGAGAATTCATCCGGCTGCTTCTGTCCTTGGTCATATCATCAATAAACACTAGTGACCCAGTTTCACTGGCATCCATGCATGCCCAAGCCATTACACTGCCTCTGCCGTGTTTTACAGATGATGTGGTATGCTTTGGATCGTGATCTGTACCATGCCTTTGCCATACTTTCTTCTTTTCATCATTCTGGTAGAGGTTAATCTTGGTTTCATCTGTCCAAAGAATGTTCTTCCAGAACTGAGCTGGCTTTTTTAGATGTTTTTTTTAGCAAAGTCCAATCTAACCTTTTTATTCTTGAGGCTTATGAGCGGCTTGCACTGTGCAGTAAACTCTCTTTATTTACTTTCATGCAGTCTTCTCTTTATGGTAGATTTGGATATCAAAAAGCCTACATTCTGGAGATTGTTGTTCACTTGGTTGGATGCTGTGAAGGGGTTTCTCTTCACCATGGAAATAGCTGTCTTCCATGGGCATCCAGATCTTTTTGCACTGATGAGTTCACCAGTGCTTTTTTTCTTTCTCAGGATGTAGAAAACTATAGATTTTGCCACTCCTAAAATTGTAGCAATTTCTTGGATGTTTTTTTCTGTTTTTGCAGCTTAAAGGGGTTTTTGCCAGGAAGAGAGTTGTTACCTCCTTATTAGCACAGAGGAGAATATAAACAAATCATGCTGAGTCAGGAATGCTGCAGGGGTGAGAGGGAGGGGGTGAGCAAGGAGTGAGGAATAAGGGAGCGTCTCAAAAGTTAACTCAAATAATAAATTTACAACAGTGGTTTCTCTATGCAGCAGACAGACTCATACACTGCACTTTCTTCAAAGTCCCTTGAAAGCTCATTCATGTTCCCTGTCATCAGATAAGAAGTGCTTCATGCAAGCGCGGCCAGTCAGCTCCTCTGGTCGGGTCTAATGCAAACTTTCAGGTAACTAAGGGGGACTGAGAAATGCTGTATCTTTCACATGCTTCACTTTTGTTAATGACATATATTTAGAAAAGTGATTAAATACCCATTTTGGAGGATCCCACATCAACATTACATTGTGGCAAAACCCCTTTAAGGATGGCTCGTTTCACTAGCATGGTGAGCTCTTTTGACCGCATGTTTTCTTCATAGCACAATCTTCCAAATACAAGCACCACACCTCAAATCAACTCCAGGCCTTTTATCTGCTTAAGGATGCTTTCACACAGTACACTTTTGGTGCAGTTTTAACTATGCTCGAATTAAACTTCCTTTATTACGAGAAAGCTTTTTTCACTTATCTAAACTCTTTGGAAAGTGAGTAATCAATGAATGTGTTTGTAATCCACAAGACTTCAAACACAGTCACTTGAAACACCTTTCTGAACAATCCCTTTTGAATCCAAATCTGTGCCGCTGCAGTGGTCATCTGTCCCTACCTGATGTCAACGTTCGGAAGTGGTATTGTAACGGGTGTCCCTGCAACCCAGTACTCGGGCCGCGGGTGCACTTGCAGCTCTATACTGTACTCACCTCACTGCGCTCCTGTTGCTGGCTGGGTGCGCGCTCGCCCCCTAGGATGCGCGCGTTACTGCAGTGAAATTTAGAGAGACAGCGCCTCCGTGATTTGCTATCACTGGGCGCTGACTCTATTTAAGACCTGCCTTTTCCCTGATTCCCTGCTGATTTGATATTGCCCTAGAGCCTTGAGAGGAAGCATTCTCATTGTTTATATTACGTATTCTGTTTACTGTATCCTTAGCCTCCATCCCTCTACCATGAACCTTTGCTGCCTGTCCTGACCTTCCTGCCTGTCCCCGACTACAAGCTTGCTTCACGATTTTGTACCACACTACACCTCGTCAGCCACCGCAAGTATGTCACGTCAGGGGTAGCTACCTGGAAGTGTTCCGCCGCAGCAAGTCCATCTCGCTTTGCGGCAGGCTCTGGTCCAGAGGAGCCACATCTCTGGTCTGCCGTTTGGTATGACCACTGTTACAGATATGTCTAAATGTTGAAGTCAGGCAGTGGCATGTGATCACTGCAGCCAATCAATAGATTCAGTGGTGATGTCCCCGTTCGAAAGAAGCAAGAAGAAAACAGAAGACCAAGCAGAGTGAGCACAAGGCAGCGCTGGATCCAAGGTGAGGGAAGAAGTGAGGATTACTTTTTTTTTTCTAAATGGGCACTATAATAATAATAATAGTAATAATAAGTAAACAGCCACCAAAAAACTGTTTTACTAAATCTGTACGATAAAAACAAAACATTTCCTGGTTAGACCATTACTGATCAGACAACATGGTTGCAGAACATGATACATAATAAAATCTAAGCAATGATTTACATTGCTCCAATATACAGATAGGTCATCTTTTTTATAAGCCTAGCGATACAAAAATTGCTGCTGCGGTATAAATACATGATTACAATAAAAGTCCTTGCATTGCAGGAAATCATAAATAGAAATAGTCCATTGCCATTTAATATTCAGTATAGTCACAACTCCTATTATAGTATTTCCATGTTGTACTGGATTATTCCGCATTGGCGATTATCCTACTTCGGAAAATATGTATACATTCCCATTCTTTTACCCTACAACACATAAAGCAGCAGAGCCATGTATCAAGCCAGACATTTACTTATGTTGATACATAAACTTTGCAGCACTAGAGGACTTGCCTATTTCCATTAGCAGAGCAGCACATTCATCTTTTAATCAGAAATGTCAGCTTGTGCAGGAATATCTGGCTCAGCCTTGCTCTTGAGTTGTACACCCAGTCCTGAATGATCAATCAGCACTGGCTCATAGTGCAAGCTTATTAAATAAAGCTAATCAGAGTTCCTTGTAAGTACTAGTGTTATTTATCAGTGGTCCAAAGACAAGGCTAGCGCATGTTTTTGGGTATTTTCCAGAAATGAAATTATCATCATTCACAGGTGAGTCGGCTGTCCCATAAGCAGTAGGATACATAAAGCGGCATATTAACATGATGCACAAATACATTTATACATTTATTGCAGCTCAAATCTTATCTGTTCAAGTTAAAATTATTTTATCCAAAGTGCACTAGCATTCCAAGTGCGAGAGCCTGATTCCAACATAAACACTTTCCATCCTCGCATTCATTTAAATAAGCTAAAGTCATATCTAATAATGAAAAATATCGCCAGTCCAAATGTATGCAAAATTTGCTTTATATTAATTATGTTTAAACTTCCATAAAATTTCCAGGATTTTCCATAAATATTAAGTAACTCTTATAAACCTCTACGAAATTCAGTTCATCACTTGTAACACATTGGTATCATATGTAGTGTTTGTCCATACTTAAATATGTAATAGCGGAGAGAGAGAATGGTTGCCTGTGTCTGCAGTGAACATCCTCACCTCCGGGGGATGTTTCGGAGGCGACTCCTCCTTCCTCAGACCGGTGAACAACAGGACGATGTTACTTAATATTTATGGAAAATCCTGGAAATTTTATGGAAGTTTAAAAATAATTAATATAAAGCAAATTTTGCATACATTTGGACTGGCGATATTTTTCTTGGAGTGATTCTGCAAGAGGGGTAGTGGAGAAAAACTCCAGTGCTAAGTCCATTATCCTGTGCTAGGTATATAATTTTAGCAGTCTAAAGTTATTTAAAGTCATATCTAACTCAAAAGACCCTTAAAAACATGAAAGGGGGTTTTAAGCTCAGCCAGTAACCTTCTGTAGACAGTTGTTTCAAGATTTTGCCCTTCTTCTATGCAGAGCAGGTTACGTGCAGGTCTTTAGATATAGCTTAAAAGAGTTAGGGTGTGTTTACATGGCAAAGACCAAATTTCCAGGCCGGTACTTAGTCTTTTTTTGTCACACAGGTGGACGGCTTTTGTCCGCGGTTTGCGGATTCAAGCCGCCCCCCTCGCACCCACATGTTCATCTTCTGCCCGAAAACCAGGAGTAATAATGAACATGTTCTAAGTTTTTCGGACCTTGGCGGTGTAAAAAATCGTTTGACGGATTTTTTATTGAAATCTATGGAGGAGCGTTGCTTGTCGGTTTTCAGAGGGTTTGTAAAACCGCAAACCGTCTGAAAAACCAACTAATAACCTGTGTCCTGAAGACAAGCCCTTAATGTTCCTCAATAGGGAGTGGTACCATAAAGGTGTGTGAAGAGTCAAGTCAAGAGGGAAAAGCTGGGACTCCTGCATTATCTACTGTCAGTAGATTGCCTTAAAGTCATATGTGACTCAGAAGATCCTTGAAATATGGCTAGAAGTTAAAAGCAAAGCCGATTACTATCTGCAGACAGCAGGCCCTGGTGTAAAACTTCAGCTTGGGCCACCATTACCGTCAAACAATGGCTGTGGACCACTACTTTTCAACAACAGGTTCCCTACTTGTCGTGAAAGATGTCTGTGGTGAAACATGTCACAGAAAATTATTTCTACGTAAAGGGATTGTCCAATAGAAAAAAAATTCATTTGAAATGGGGCCAGGCGGCAGAAAGAAAAGCAAGTTATACAGCCAAAGTGTCTGTCGATTTTGCCCCCTCAAACTCTACTCCCCCTAAAATATAATAATTTGTGGGGTGAACAGGAAATAAAATGCAATTGTGCCTTGTTTTTTGGGCATAGTTTTTGTTGGAGTTTACATGGAACAATTCGTTATCAAAACATCTTACCACTATATAGTGACTAATACCACCATAATATTACTCACTAAACCAGTACGACAATACCAGTATTTATAGTAACAACAATATGCAAATATGAAATAAAGACCAAATGATACCCCACATATCACCATATAGTAACTAATACCATCTACTGTTACTGACCAAATCAATATATCTGTAAGGACTGCAAGTAGTGAATCCACTGAGCCACCACAAATGTGGTGAAAGCTGCACCAGGGAGCGGAGTTTAAGGGGCTGATGCTTTTCACCTGAGCCCACCACAAAGCAGGATGGGCTTGCTGCAGCAGACGACCCCCAGGTTGCTACACCTTGCACGACCTCGTCCTGCGGTAGCAGCCGAGGTGTATCACAGTATAAAATTGCAGAGACGGATCGTAGTCAGGGACAGGCAGGAAGGTCAGGGCAGGCAAGAAGAATCATAGTCAAGGAATGGAGGCAAGAACACTTCAGGAAACACTTTTTCAGTAGGCAAATGAGGTCAGCAGGGAGGTCAGGGGAATGCTGAGTAATATATGATCAGTGCCCGTCAATTAACAATTATCGGCAAGCTGGCCCTTTAAATTGTTCAGAGCCGAAGCGCACACCCTAAGGAGTGGTGATGTGTGTGCCAGCCAGCAGAGACAGCACAGGGAGTGAGGAGAGGTAAGTAATCAGAGCAGGGAACAGTACCGCGAGTTTGCCCACAAAGTGACATGCGGGTCGCGGTGCTACTCGCAGGGACATCAATAGGAGAGCCAGGTTGCGGGAGTAACAATATCCCTAACAACATAACAACAACAATAATAACAACAATATACAAGCACCTAATCATACCACCACATCATGAATACATATCATCACCAAAAGAGACTAAATAAAGCCATTGTACTGTTACTGAATATAATTACGCTAAGACCATTTTTACAACCATACAGTGACCATATAGTGATAGATATCAGTGTACAGGCACCCTGCAGACTGTATATTACCACCATACAGTGACCATATAGTGGTATATACCAGTGTACACAGGCTCTGCAGACTGTATATTACCACCATACAGTCACCATATAGGAGTAGATACCAGTGTACACTGGCTCTGCAGACTGTATATTACCACCATACAGTCACCATATAGTGGTAGGTACCAGTGTACACAGACTCTGCAGACTGTAGATTACCACCATACTGTGACCTTATAGTGGTAGGCACCAGTGTACACAGGCTCTGCAGACTGTATATTACCACCATACAGTCACCATATAGTGGTAGACACCAGCGTACACAGGCTCTACAGACTGTATATTACATCTATACAGTGACCATATACTGGTAGTTACCAGTGTACACATGCTCTGCAGAATGTACATTGCCTCCCTTCAATGCCCATATAGTGGTAGACCCAGTGTACGCAGGCTCTGTAAACTGTATTTACAGAGATAATATAATGGTTGATACTAGTGTAAACAGACTCTACAGACTGTATATTACCTCCGTTCAATGCCCATAGAGGGGTAGATGCATGAATGGCAGTGTGACCAACCTCCTGCCATAAATGCGCACCGCTGCTCTGTTTTTCAAGGTTTTTGCTTTTCAGTTGAGCAGGTTTATGACATGCTAAGTGAGAGGCTTTAAACATATCTCAAAAGGGTTAATGTGCCAATCGGTTAACATGGAAGTCTTATGAAGGCTTCTATCACTGCCATGTCTCCTGTTTTACCACTTTTCACTCCAGGCAGGAAGTGGTTAATACCACTATCTTTGTTCACCTTTCTGCATTATTTATACAATGTAGAAGAGTGTACTAAAAATCACGCCCCATAGTGGTCAAGTACCTTAGGGGGATACTGTGTTAAAATAAAATCACAAAAATTATAATAATGTTTTTAATTGTAATATATATATATATATATATATATATATACACCGTATTTTTCGGACTATAAGACACACTTTTTTCCCCCAAAATTTAAAAAACAATTTTCCAATTTTCCCACGAATTTTTTTTCCCATTTTGCTCCACTTAGGAATTTTTCATTGTTTCCAAGTATATTTTGGGTGTTTTATTAAATTAGTTGTACGTTTACATATGTATATTGAAGTTGGCGTATGTTGATTTATGTACTCGGAAATATGACAGAGAAATGTGGCAATCATGTAGAAATAACATATCTAGCCCGTGAGAACTCTAAAACAAGCGGGGGGCGTGACAACCCTCCGCCTCGTTCTGGGTCCTGAGGTTGCATAAAAGAGCGGTTTAATTTGAATCCAATTGTCTGAAGAAGCAGGTTCTGTATGCCTGCGAAACGCGTAACATTTTAAGGAAACAGAGAATACTTCAATACACCTCATTGCCACGGTGTACTTCCTACAAGTTTGCGCCCGGTCAGCAGCATCACTTCAAGCTCTGTCAGTGAGACAGTGTTTTGTTTTTTTTTCAACAAAAATGGAATGGTGAATAATACTACTAGAATGAACATCTTGTCCTACAAAATTAAAGCCCTCATATTGTTTTGTAGATTGAAAAATAAAAAAGTTATGAAAGGAGTTAAAGAGTAGTTCCATATTGAACACGATAAATTAATAAAGTTTTGCACACCAGCACTACTACCTGTCTAAGGAGTCTACAAGGAATCAAATAGATTGGTTGAACTTGATGGACATTTGTCTTGTTTTTAACCGTCTAAACTATATAACTATGTAACAGGTGGGACCTGACAATCACAAATATAATATTATAGTAATCCCGCCAGACCATATACTATTAAAGTATTAATCAATAGACCATAGCTCCCAGTACACCAAAGGCAAGTAATTCAGGCTTGTATGTCCCAAAAGCCTTCAGAGTACGAAAGTAGTACTGATAAAATGATGGAACCTGAGTACACTAATCCAGTAAAAGAATTACAAGGTGACAACTAACCTATAAATTGCTTGTGTCCCTAAGGTCCTCCAAAGCAAAGTCTTTGTCTGTTTTTCTCTATTAGTTAAGGTTTAGTGCTTATTGATGATTTAATGGATCAATCCTGTAACTCCAAAGGAGCCTGAAGCGTTTGGCCAACATGAAAAGTTCTACCCGCCTGGCTAGTAGCTAGTGATGTCACTACAGAATTTTGACAACTTTCATAGGGCAAGTGTAATATCTTCACGTTATGGGAAATCTGATTTCTTTCCTCAGTAATATTGTTTCTCTGTGGTATGATGCTTTGTATAGGTCCTAAATCACAAAATTTGAAGCACTTTGATGTACTTACAGTACAGCTTATTTACAAGATTAAAATAAAAAGTGTTCTCTCTCACTACTGAGACCTTGGGTGACATGTATGAGACTTGGCACCAACACACCACTTCTAAATCAATGTAGTGTAGAATGTGACAGTACTTTATGTATGAACCTGTTGTATGTGGGTTCATAAATCTGGCGTGTGGAGCATTATGCTATGTATGCCTTATATAGCAAAGCATAGCAGATATTTGGCACATAACTTTGACACATTCCAAAGCGCCGTGTTTAGGGCATAATGCGCCAAACTTTGGTGTGCGACTGTTCAGACATCTATCGAACAGGATTACAACAGGTTTTTTGGCTCAAATCATGACAGAAAACTGTTTATGTATGTCGCCCCTTGTGTCTCTGAGCTTAGGGAATTTGCTTGATGAAACCTCCTCTCGAATTTGCTTTTATTAATTTAGTCCCACATCATCAAATTGCCCCATATGTCCATTTGCATAGGCCCTCGATAGTGGGCTACCTTTATATTTTTCTCTATAATACACATATGTTCCCCTAATCTCCTATACAATGCATGTCTAGCACGTCCTTTATGCACTTTATTACAATGGCCTCCCTATGTATGAAATCTGAAGTGATTCTCCTATTATAGCCTTAAAGGTACCATCTACATTTTCAATATTTTCACAGGACACAGCCCTGTCAATTATCGCCACACCTAAAACTATATATATATATATATATATATATATATATATATATATATATATATATATATATATATATATATATATATATATATATATATATACTGTATGTATATATATATATATATATATATACATATATAAAATATATATATATATATATAAAGATTATATATAAAATAAAGATTAACAATATGCTTTTTTTCTGTAAAAATGTGGTGTGCCAATTTGTAGAGGTTTTGGAACCTTGTGAAAAATATATTGGAGTTTAACACTTTGCTTAACTGAAATATAACCTATCTATTGCTCTATTCTTTAATTGCAGAGAATACTACATAACCATGGTGAAATGGGCAACCAATACCAAGGTGGCAGTCAACTGGTTAAACAGGGCACAGAATATCTCCATCTTGACACTGTGTGATGCTATCACGGGAGTTTGCACAAAGGTAAATTAATGTTTATCTATCATGATCTAGTTTTCGCAAAAAGAAAACTAATAGAAGAACCTAGATTCTGACATCTGAGTGATAGATGGAGCGCTGAGGCAAGGTTGACTATATTGCAGAATGTACTCACTTTCTAAAATAACTGTGCTATTTGGAGTAATGAATGTTCTTCAAATTACAAATTAGGGGCAAGGGGCATCATTGATTTTTGCCTGAGGTCTGTCAATACAACCTGCTGCTGTACGACAACAGATGAGAAATACGAGAAGAGAAAAAGTGGAGGCAATAAACAAAAGCCTGAAGAATATTAAGAGATTTTCCACCTGAATAATGTTTATGCAAGGATAGAGTCAGGATTCAAGTACAAACATAACATTAGGGACCATCTTTTTTAAACACTTAGGGACATGAGCTTTATATTGGTTACCACCTCTGCATTTCTCAAAGACTAAGCATATCTAGAGTGTATTTTCCCATGCTAATATGGCCATGCAGGCAAGTTTGGACTGGCCCACATGGAGGCAGGGAAACCTCCTGTGGGCATGGTGAGCCCTTGGGCATGGCAGAGAATAAAAGACAGAATGCAAGAGGCATGTGCAATATGTGCAGTTATGTACAGTAGCTCTAAGAATCAGTTTTTCTAGTGGGCCCTAAGAATCAACTCTACCAGTGGGTCCAAGACATCCACGTCTGACACTGCATGTGGCACAACTACACTGTATTGTATCTATAGAGATAATTTGTCACTCACCGTACTGCTGTTCATACTATAAGTCTAAAACATTCTGGTCCAGATGAACCATTTAATTGTTAGCATTACAATGAATGACTATATAGGACATGGCAAAGTCATATTAGATAGGTCAGAATAATAATAGTGCAAGCAAAAATGTATGTCTTTGGATGTCATTATTGTTTCTCGAATTGTCCAGTAGTGTGAATAATCTCTATCTCATTTGGTATATGCATTTTATTACCTACATGGCAATCATCTTTGAGTAGCAAAAATGGCTACACATTCCCCCTGATCTCATTGGTTTGAAAAAACCTGTACAGAAAGTTATCAAGTTGATAGTGGAGCCAGTCAGGTTAGTTATTTTGTTTCCAAAACCGAAACATAAAGAATAACTGGCATGTCATTGGTGGGTATTGTTACAGGTATTCCCGCTACCCACACATGGTGCCGCGGGCAAACTCGTAATCCCCAGCCTCGGCTCATAAACTCACCTCTATTCGCTCTCCACAGCTCTCCTGCCGGCCAACAGGCGCGTGCCTGCTTCCTAGGGAGCAGGTGCACCAGCTCAGTAGGATTTAGAGGGCCAACACACCAGTTATTCATTATCACTGGGCACTGACCATATTTAAGTCCGGCCTCAACTTGCACTCCCTGCCAGATCTACAGTACCATGAGCCTTAATGAAAGCGTGTTTTCAGTGTTCTTACCTTACCATAGATCTAGACCTCTGCTTCCATCCTCTGACCACGTTCTGCCTGTTGCCTACCCTGACCTACCTGTTGGTTCCCAACCATGAGTCTGTCTTAAGATTCTGTACCTCCCACATCTCAGCCACCACCGCAAGCAAGTCACGTCAGGGGTAGCAACCTGGGGGTCTCTTACCGCAGCAAGCTCAACCCACTTTGCGGTGGGCAATGGTGAAAACCAGGTGCTCCCTGATGTGGTTTACATCACTGCTTGCAGTAGTCCAGTGGATCCACACACCAGCGGTGGTCTCTGGCTACTCCAGTGGCCGTTACAGGTATGCTATAGTATGTACATATGAAGCCCGCTAGCTATACAAGTGTTGCTTATTTGAAGATATTTTTCACGAAATTGTAGTTTTACATAAACATGGTTGCCATAGCAGTCAGAGAAATATGTCGTTTTTGTACTAAACATGTCTCCTTCCATCTGATATGCACTCATTTTAAATACAATCCTTCAATGTGGCATCTAAGTTTACATGTGACAGATTTGTTGCTGAAATTTCTGCAACTTATCTATATTTTTGTAAGAAGTTTGAAAAAATTCATGCACCAGTTGTATACATCGCCATTCACATATATTGATCAGACATAATATTAACGCTACCTGCCTGATATTGTGTAAGCCCACTTCTTTCCGCCAAAACAGCTTTGACCTGTTAAAGGGTTATTCCCATCATATTGATTGACATTAAACATGTAGGTAAAGGTAAATCAAGACTTTTACCAAATACATTACTGTTCTGATTTTTCTTCATTTCAGAACTAGAGTAGAGCTTATCTCCTGCTTGTTTATAGAAGGATTCCTAGACTTCAGACCACGTCTTTCTTCTCTAGCAGTCCTGGCTGGGATGGTGACGTCACACCCTGTTGTGTCTTTTTAGTATTAAAGAACGTGTTTATCTTTCTTACTGACAAACTTTAACCTTTTAGTGCTCTGTAGTTTTGTGTCCTGCTGTTAAAGCTCCTTCATTACCAATGTCTCTCTAACAGGGTCAGCTATGAATAATAGAGCTGAAATGTCAGTCACTGCTGTAGAACTGCCCACTGTCTGATCAGGAAGTTGGATTCTGAAGTCGACTGCGAAGAGCAATCTCCATGAAACAGCCAGATGGGTCAACCATTTTAAAGCATGAACGTCACACAACCTGTAAAGGTGTCCTGTGATATCTATCACCAAATCATTAGTAGCTGATAGCTAAAGGTCTTGAAGGTTGGAAGATGGGGCCTCCATGGATAGGCCATTTATTTACAGCACATCCAAGGGATGCTCAATCAGTTTCAAATACAGAGAACTTGTGGGGCAAATCAACACTTTGAACTATGGCTGTTTCTCAAACCATATGTATTCTAAATTTTGGAACAATGGGGTTTAATATCTCCCCACATAAACACATCCCATTTATATGGCTTGCCTACATCCTATTCTAACTGTACCCATCAAGGCCTACTCCAACTGTTCCTGTGTTCTGGATAGCCTTGCCCTTTTTGTAGATAATATTTTTGGTTATCCTAAAGGAAATTTGTAATAACTTCTATAATTACAGTATTTTAATTAGGAGACATCTAAAATGGAATTTAATTTTGTCAGAATTACTATTTTTATGCTATTAATTCAATATCTCATTAACCCCTGAATGCTCCAAAGCATATATACCAGTCATGAAGGTGCTAAGGAGCTCTGATCCCAACCATTTAGTCGATGCGGTATACACAACTGTGGCATTTATATGAAAAGACAGTGGGACCACCATCCGTTGAGTCCCCAGCAACTCTATAATCAGGTGCTGTTCCATTATCTTGGCAGACAGAGGTCTAATAAAGGCCTCCATGGGTGCTATGATTGTACTCATATTACATCCTGCAATAGGCAGGGTATTATAGGAGAATAGTGCAACGCCTATACACTATAGTACAATAGTACTTAAAAAAAAAAGTTTTAAGAAATTTAAAAAAAACAATTAATATTTACCATAAAAAAACCTAGTTGGTATAAGCATTTCTGTAAAAGTCTGTTCTAACACAGGATCATGTTATTTATCCCAGATGGTGAACTCTGTTAAAAAAAAGAAAAGAAAATAATGCCAGAATAGTGGTGTCTTGATGACAGAAAAATTGGGTTAAAAAAATATCAAAAAGTTCCATGTACTCCATATTGGTATTTTCTTTTTTTAAAAGTAGTGAAACATAATGAAAACTATTTGGTGGGGCGGGGGTCCAGTACATTATATGGTACACTTAATGATATCATTAAAAAGTACATCTACACCCACTGAAAACAAGTCTACATACATGTAGATGAAAAAATAAAAAGAGTTATGACTCTTTGAAGGCAGAGATGAAAAAAAAAATCTGAAAATAGCTTCTTATAGCGTCCTTTTTTGCCAGCTTCTCTGATATTTTCTGAAATAACGTAGTTCTGTTTATGTGCTTCCTCGTCATTAGAAAAAATCTTAACCCAAGGTATGGTAGATCATTTTTGTGGGAGTTTTGCTTCTTTTTGTTCCGTATCAATGACATGCTCTCTGTATTTTGCGGGTCAGTACGGTTCTGATGGGACCAAATTACTGCTACCAACCAGTAAGACATGACTGTTCAGGTATAAGCTGTGTTGGCACTGTAGCAACAGCAGTGAAAAAATGCAGCAGTTAAGTTATGCATTCTAGGGTAATCAGATTTTATGTAAAGATATTTAGGTGAAGAACCCATTCAACATGATATTCAGTGAAATACCACTCAACAAGCCAATCAGTAAATCATAGCCTCTAGTAACAAGTGAATTGGTTTAATGAGATTCCTCCTTCCTATCTATCTAAATGCGTACTCAGCAAGTCATTATTCCATGCAGAAAGTCTTATTGTACCTGAGATGCCTAAATAATCTGGAAATGTTTTAGGTATTTGACAGGACTGTCTATGATAAGTTAAAGTTTTATCTGTAGCTGCTTCTTTCCCTGTTATTTTAGGCCTTATTCTACATGGTTGATACCTCATCTGATCTGATGTATGTCAAAAGATGTCCTTTTGGAATACATTGGACCGTATTGTGTCAAATATATTTTTTTCATGGTAAAGGAAAGCTTAGTCTGCTATGATTTCCTATATTGAGGGACACAATAAATGAAAATCACATGGTACAAAAAGGGTCAATATCCAATATATGCCACTATGGGCGACATGTAAGAACGGGGTTGCGCTTGAAGTCTAGCGTCTTTTTAGCTAAAAAAACTAGCGCAGCCCCATTTGCTATATTTTTAAACAGGCGCACTCCAATATTAGGTGCATTACAGAGCACCCGTGGCATTTTGTAATGCGCCTGAGATCGGAGGGCGTGCTGAAGGCATGTCGCACTACAACCGTACGAAACTATAGATTTATTGCTTCAGTATGGCAAATCCAGGCGCATTACTACTAGAACAGGTAGACAACTTTAAAAGTGTTTTTTTCCTGAGCCAGAAGTGTCACTTTGTAGCCAGAAAGCACTAAGGGCGACATTTATGAAGATCGGCGCGTCGAGGCGCCCATTTTCACATTTTTTTACGTGATGTATGTCGGTGCCCGAAGTGCGCTCATAAATGCGGAGTAAAGTTCCCTGCGCCATGCCTGTGTGTGAGGCGCATTACGGAACTTAGGCGCATAAGTAATGCACCTAACATTTATTACGTTTAGAGACAGGCTCGACATCAGTGAAAAAATCATTAAGCATGTCAGTGAAGAGTAAAAATGTATTTTTGCTTCTTTCACCCTTTATTCTATTCAGTATATACAGCAAAATCCAGCACAGCACAGGTCTTGCTGGGACCTGTGGTCCTCCAAGCTGGATTTCTATATTCCCAGGGCTTAGTTCGGGTCGTATTTAGGGACGTATTTACGTCCGCAAATACATCACCAAATCAGCCTAAAATAATGAACAATTAGCTTACAATTGATACCAATGGAAAATACGGATGTATTTGCGGACGTAAATTGAACTAGGTCTGCCTGTCGGAGCTGTAATGCGCCTCACTTTGCCGACCGGCATTCATACATGCGTCGGAGAATTCGAATCTGGTGCGTCCAGCCCCAGAATGCCCACAGCACACCCACAGCATGCCCCTTCATGCTAGGCACATTCCAAAGTGGCGAAGCTTGCGCCTAACATCGCATTTGTGCGTCCGACAGCGGAGTCGGCACAGTGAGGTGCAGTATACGCCTGAAAACAGGAGGAACGCCCGATCATACAGGTCGCCCTAAATCTATGACCCACAGTAGAACAGTACCCTAGAAATATATATAATCCGGGACTATGCAAAGTAGTATGAACATGTGTTGGAAAACAAAATCTACAAAAACCAAGAAAGCCAAAACAAGAATGTTGAAAAAACACATTTATTTAACATTAATAAAAAACATAATTAATGAATTAAAATGTTAAATTCAAACATATACACAGCACCCAGTACACAAAGGCACATGGGTCTAGGGTCTAGGGTCACAAATGAATGAAAAACACTGGAAAAAATAATAAATATATACAGACATATACAAATACCGAACAATGGGTATAAATGTACAAATCAAGTTGTATAAATCATACTTAACCAGAATACATCCAGTGAACCAAAGAAAGAAAAGATGTGACCGCTACATCCCTGTGTGGCCCCAATGCGCGTGTCGCTGACACTTTCTCAAGTGGAATTAGTAGAACAGATTAATAGATTCAGGCGCATTCTACTATACAAATATGCACACAAAAAATGGTGCCTAGGTGCCAAAAATCATACATGTCGCCCTAAATGCCTATGATATTAAATATTTCAGGGTTGCATAACAGGGGACATTCCTGACATATACCAATGATGGGAATAAACAGAGCCGTAGAGTAAAAAAATTGCTCTTCTTTCAGTTAATCTCCAGGCAAATAAAGAGTATACTGACATGAAGTGGAGCAAACATAGTCAAAAACAGATTATAATCTAATATGGCTCTGTTGTAGTGTATGTTGGGATACCCTTTTGAATGATGCTGGAATGGGGCCATCCTATTTAACATATAGGGCCCAACATTACAAATTACAATTTTATATTGGAAAAGAACGTTAGTTGTGAATTCTAACAGATCTGAAACTTACATATGGTTGTGAAATTATTTTGCAAAGATTTTTTTTAATTCTGCTATCATTAATATTCAATAAGCTGTGAATTCAATTTCCCCCATTTCCAGATACCGTAATGTCTTTTTTAATAGGTTATTCTTAGCCACAGAAGCCTCAAGTGAAATGGCTGAAAGACTGAGTCATTAGCATTTGAAATTTACTGTGACTAGTCACTTTCATATTCATCGATTTCAGATCCTTTTTGGATATCATTAGCCATTTCCATACCGACAATAATGAGTTTTTCTGCATTATCTTACATTTTCTCTTCAGAAAGAATGGTTTGTAGTTGCATTTATGCTCAGCATTGTAATATATGATCAATGAGCACAGGGCCTGTGTCTTCCTGATAAAACATCCTCCGATGTTATCTCGGGAAATTGTTAATTTCAGTTTCATTTTTGTTAATAGTAAAGTGAAGCTCCACCATTGGGGCCACGCTAAAGATTATGTTAGGGACTTGTATCACTCAGAATTTTCTAATGAAATACCTTTAATAGAAAAGATCCTCACAGAAGATTTATGATAAGAAACTGCATGATATGGGCAATTCCCTGTGTTTACTCCGATGACCTGAGTCTTTTGGAAGTGTTTGTCTGCACCTCATAGCTAAAACTGATATTTTAGCTAATACCACCTATTATACAATCTTTAAAAGGCACTTGCAATTTATTTTGATTGCATATGTGAAATAGCCAAACAATGCTGAGTTAGTGACAAGCATTAAATGGTTTCCATTTATTTGGCACATAAATACCACTGTTTGAACAACAAAAGTATAGATCGTTGCATGTAAATGGTTGGGAAGAGTGTCCTAAAGATTGTTAAATGCAGATGTGTTGTGTTATTCAATAGCTGAAATCTACATTTAGACATAAAAATTAAAAGTATATGGGCCATTGGTATCCTGTTTTGTAAGTACCCCTTATGTGTAGGAAGCTGCTTTAGGATGACAGTGGACCCTCTAACACACTAGGCTTCTGGGCAGGTGCACAGGTTGCACCAGTGTTATGTCCACCACTGATAAAATCCACACCAAAGTTCACATTTAAAATTGCGGTTGAAAATTTAACAGCAAATTTCAGACTGCTGAATAGTCATGGACTCATAAACCTTTATGTATGCATAATCAAATGGCTATAAAAAATAGTAAAATGAGCAGTGGCAAGTCCGCTCTGGTGGAAAAGAGAACTCATATCTGTGAAGCTCAGTATCAAATCTGTAAAAAAAAAAATATGAATGCTGCAAGTTACTAACTCGACCGTGTACCTTTTCTTTCCCCAGAAACATGAAGATGAAAGTGAAGCTTGGTTACACAGACAGGTAACACAATCAGTATTTTGAAAGCAAATAGACAATGCCAAATTGTAACATTTCCATGAACGTGTGAATTTTTCTACCCATACAAAGTCACATCTACATCTTCTTCAAAAAAAGAGTTGATGAAAGGTCAAACAACAAAAGCTACAATTAAAAGCTTAGGGTACGTCCACACGACACATGTCAAAAAACTCGTCGGATTCTGATTCCTAAAACCACGTTGTCCGGCAAATATTTTGATGTGGCTTTTTTCCGCCAGATTTACATTCAGGAAATAAGTCCCATTCATCTTTATGGGGTTTTGTTCACGGATCCAACATAGAATTGTTTGGGACGCATTTTTTCCCTAAAATACTACAGAAGAATGAACATGTTTGTAAAAACTGCAATTTTGATATCCAACGTCAAGAGAATCCAGGCAGTGTAGACTACAACTCGGATTTTCAGTTGAGGTCTATGGGGATGGCTTTACAGTTGGCTTCTGATGGATATGAAAATCTGAATCCGTGTCAGAAACCGACTGGAAATGTTTGCCTTGTAGATAGACCCTAACAGTATATCATGCTGGCAAAAATCAGAAATGGCCAGTAAAGATTGCAAATGGTACAATGGTCCGAATTGTCATGTCTTTTCTGTTATTTCAAGTATTATGCCTATACAAGCCAATTTCTTATAGTACTCTTTGAAGAAATGTTCCATTAATGTAAAAAAAAAATTTAATAATTTCAAAAGTTTTTACAGATTTGGTCTGAGTGCTGAGACCTCACCTTTTGCTAAAACGAGAGAGCAGAAAAGCTCACCTATGCATTTGTCTCTATGACTGTGTGTGGATCTCCATGGCTTTCCATGTGAGCTCATGTGGGATCTTTCTACAACCCCAATTTCTAAATGAAATTGTACTGCTCATCTGCTGGCTTATGAATGTGTGCATAGATTCCTCCCAAGGACTCATGGGATCTCAAGTACATTCCTTAGTGTTGAACCTCAGTAACATGAATATAGCAAAAATTCCATCTGTTTAAAAAATCTTCATATTTTATTTAAAAAAAGTTAATATGTCATATTTTCTACACAAATTCCAGCAGACGCATTTTGGGGCTTCCGCCCTTTTTTCATTTTGCCTCGACCACTGCCCCAAAGGGTTTTTAAAACGTAGGTTATAGCTGGAATCTTCTCTCCCTGAAATTTTTATGTCTAACAGACACCAAGAGAGGTATCATTATAGTGTAGATTTGATTCCTATTTATATTGTGGTCGCCATGCTGTGACAGATGGGCTTTTACAGTCTTGATCAAAATGAACACTAAAAACCTTAAATTTTTCATAAATTCCAAAGAAGCAGAAATGCTTTTCCAAATAATTCCTATGTTTCCTTTGACTGTTTTTTAGTGCTTGTAGAGTGCTGCTCATATTGTGTTGTGTTTGTGTTATTCGTTGCTCCACCTACACAACTAACCCCGGGAAATTTAACACAAATGAAGGGCCATTGCTCAGATGATTATGCCCTTTGTTTTAAAATTTATCTAGCTAGAGTGGGCGAATTGAAATTTTAACGAAGTGGAAATTGTTTAAATTTTTAGGAAAACTTCGGTTCCGGACCGAAGTCGAACTTTGGGGGACTTGGGTGAACGAAGTTCTTTTTTATTGATAAAATGGCTGCGAGAAAATCGCTACATGGGGCCAAAGCCTCTGGGATGAAGAAGGGCATAGCCTCAGACATGTGCAAGATGAGCCAATCAGAGAGGGCGGATTCTTGCGTCACCCCACAAATAAGACCGGCGCCCGGGGTGGGAGCTCCCCCTTTCCCCTACTGTACTGATAGG